>JAYEVJ010000228.1:0-117103 GCA_036346265.1 Melocanna baccifera | reverse complement strand
AGCGTGATCTAGACTTAGTCACGTTATACACAGAGTCAAATTTGCATATTCGGGTCTCGACATGACTCAATTGTCAAAGGAAAAACATAGATAAAATACATTTCTAGAGCATGTTTTGGAGTTTTGGTGCAAAATCTTGCTAAGTTGGACTTTAATTTTTTTGCTATGATTCTCTTAATCTTTTGATCTCTTCTCACTATGACCAAGGTTGTATAGAACAATTGTTCTTTCATATAGATCTAGTATCAGATTTCATTTTTATTTGGTGGATTTAAAGCTTTTAGGAAAACTTATCATTTTTAGTTTCTTTACTCCATTTCTAGCTCATATGATCATTTGTAGTCTTTGTAATGCTTGTGTGACCATTTTGAGTTTCTATTTGCAAAATTTCCTCTCTAAATTCTAAAACCACCTCCTATTTGCATTTTTAAGAAATTGCCAATGGGTTCATCAAGTGGGAGATTGAAGGATCATGTGAGAATATCTAGGGTTGTGTCGTGATGAACCATTGCCATTTTAGAGGAGTAGAAATTTAGAATTTGCAAATTTGTTGGTTTTCTGGAATTCATGCAGACCTGGCGGTCTAACAAGCCAAAGAAGGCAATCGAGACAGGCCACGGTCGGACCAACCCCTCAGCAGACCTAATTGGCCACCACTGTTGAGTTGGTGAGCTGAGGATGGTGGTCTGACGACAAATGAGATTGATTCGGTTGGATTTTGGAATTTTGGGGAATTGTTTCATGGATTGATTTAGGTTGCCTAGGTCATACATATGTGTTGCATGATGTATATTTTAGCTAACGTAGGTCAAGTTATGAAGAACTTAATTTCTTTATCTTTAGATATGTAGGAAGACTTAGAGTTAATTATAGTCAATGGTGAGGATTGGGGCTTATGCTTATGGAGGAGCCGTGGCCCAGAACGATTAAGAATGCCAAATGAAATGGCTTAGCTCAATCATGGCATGAGAAAGCGCGGAATTATTGAAAGGAAGTTCCAATGACGGGTTACAATATGCGGCTTGGTGGTCGAAGTGAGATGTGGTATAGAGAAATCAAAATAGGAGGAAGCTGGCGACACGTGGCAAGCCTATGGTGCACCTACGTGGCAAACATAGTGATTGTTTACAAGGAAAGATATAGACCATGTCAAGAAAGGATATTTTGGTAAATTAACCAAATACTGAAAATTAACTTAGATCAAAATCACAACACTTGAGCATACCACTTAGAGACGGTTTAGGTCAAGAAAAAATTAAGAAGATCAAGTTAGATCAAAGGCTAATTACTAGCAGATTGGACTTATATGTTTTAAAAAGCGTGTATAAGTATAAGTATGTGAGTAAAATCTATATTGTGTAAGGTTATTGGGTTTCTCCTATTTATGCTAAGTGGATAATGGATGGGTTCTTTTGGGCTATGATTTATGGCTTAAAATTTTTAATTTTGGCTATTCACTAGAGGCAGTACACAGAGAAAAAAAAGTCACATGCAATTTTGGCCGGTACAGCTGAACTCAGTACACTTTTTACTATAATCTTTTTATTGACTCTACCTTAAAAAAAATACATCATTTAAAAGCTAGTTATTGTAGCACGTACAAGCTAAAACTAAGCCAAAAAGAAGGCACCCAGTATCTATTAGGGTTAGATGGGGCTGACTGCTTTATCTATTTAACAGGTTGGGATTGAGACTTGCTAGCGAACCATCCAACCATCCTAGCTTTATTCATTGAAGTCAAGTGTTCTAGAGTTAGGGTTAGAGAAGTGTGAGTACTATGTATGCTCTCTTGTTCTCCAAATAGAGTGGCTGTAAAACTTTCATTCTCAAGTGGCAATATATCAACTTTGTTTGTCTCTCACGGATCCCTCTTGTTTTGGTTGCTTTGCTCTTGATTTGTTGGTTTTGATTTCCTATCTCCTCTTCTCATGAATAAGTAATGAAGATGTGTCATGAAAATTAATCCCCAACCTTCTAGGCATGAATTTTGGTAAGTTCATGAAGTTTCCTAGTTTTGCTTGGGAGTTTTCTTTATCCCAATGTTTTGCCTCGATTCCTTAAGTGTTATTATTTGCTGTGATATGTAGGAATACATCTAGAGTTATCTTGGCCATTCTCCTCCCACGAGCAAGTCATATTCCCGGTTTTTGGTTCTTGCCTGATTTTGGTACAACCTTACTTGTTCTTGAGAAAGGTCAGAATTTTGACATGGTTTCTTGCGATTCTTAGTATAATAGGTTCTTGAGATCTTAAGTAAGGTGTGTGCAAAATTTTATTTCATTTGGACTTGTATCTTTGGTATTGCCCCAAAGTTGCATAGACTTGGGCTGAAATTTCAGTTCTAGAACAAGGTAGGCCGTTCAGGACTTTACCCTCTCGGTCGTATCACGGGGCCAATCAAACCAACACCTAGCCGATGGTTCAACACGCCATGCACGGTCGAGGCCGCCATAGCATCGGTCTAATTGCTGAGCAACTGAATTTCTCAAAATTTTGGTTTCTTAATTTGCTAGCTTTTGTGTTAGCTTTCCATCATAATCTTTATAGCTCTGTAGATACATGAGTGAAGGATCGGTGAATACTTGAGAAAAATTTAAAGGCACCATTCATCCCACCCTGCTGCTATACTGGTCCTACATTTACTCAAACATATCCACTGACTATATACTATTGAGATTACTGCTATATGAATTTAGTCCACTAATTTTTGCTTAGTCAATCCCATTATATACTTTTCTATGTGTAAACAAAATATACACTTGCAACACGTGTACATTTTTGTCATTTTCCCCATTCAACTGCTTTTGAGCAGCTCTGGTTCATCCATATATGTGTGATGTGTCAAGTAATCTAGTTCAAATAATTTTCTATTTTCCTAGATCCACTGACCATTATATCCATGGAAAACTGATTATAGATGAAAACAACTTGATGTACTCTTCCGGCTTTGTTCATCACTTCTCCACTGGTTTCTTTATTGACCTTGGAAGCGGTTTGATTTTCTAGACAGGATTTTCTTGACCTATAATACGATGACAAAGTTATCAAATGAGTAGGTAGGTGCTTAAATTACATAGGTCAAATAGATTATGCTCTCTGTTCCTAGAAAATGCATGAGGTAAGTGTTCCATTATTCCAGAAGCTAGTTTTAGTTGCTCTATACAAGAATCAATTGGGTGCTTCCAGTATGTTGATAAAATTTATTGGAAGCCTTTAGAGATCTTTTCAACCATTAAGGAAATTGGTTATCTTTTAAGCAAAAATATACAGCGTGTTGTTTTAGGATATTTTTGGAAGGAACCAAATTAAGATGCACCGGTGATATTCCTGCAGGATAAAAAAAAGGACTTCCGAAACGAACTCTCATACAGCCAGTTCGGACTTTACTGAATTTAGACCACTCTAAATTTAATATTACTACCGCTAGCACTACGTAAGAGTAGTTGGCACACATCTATCTCGCGATTTGCAGGCTACTTACTCATCGATTAAGACGTACTCCTAACATTATGGCACCAGTTTCTTAGAACTGCTAACAAATAGCCAGTTGATAGTGATGATGCGGCCGGGCGCCGGTCACCCGCGTGACTGGTCACGGTGGGAGTGAGGCCGGCTGAGGCGTGACGCGGCGAAGGCGTTTGAATCATTGCAATCAACTATGACCGATGGTGTTCTTGGCAAAAAAAAAAAACTACGACGGTGTCGAGGTGGAGCCATGGTGCAATTTATCAGCTAATTTTCGGCGAAAACCGGTGGTATTTGGATTTGCCGCACATCCCCGTTAGATTGCATACCGGGCAAAAAAGATTTTGGCCCAAGTGAAATAGATACTGGCCCAACATGGTCCGCTTGGCCTCCTCTTTCTTTTGCCTTAGCTTGCAGCACAGAAACTAACGTGAATCGCTCTTGGTGACTCCGTCTGGCAGTGTTCCTCTTCTGCCTTTGCTTCTTCCTCCCAACCCTCCCCCCTCTATCTCTATCTCTCTCTCTCTCTCTCTCTCTCTCTCTCTCTCTCTCTCCCTCGCCCCCAAATTCCCAATCAAGTACGAGCCCAAGTGCCATTGCAGTCATGCCTGGATGACGGCGAGGCTAACAGTGACAACGACTGGAGGTATGGATATGAGTATCTTCACTTGTGGTAAGACACCGATTGGATAGCTAAGGTAGAAAGCAAGGATGAATAGTCACGATAGCCCTCGGATGGTGGCGTGTAGCTATGAGGAAATCGGATGGCTCGGACAAAGTGCGGGTAAACAAACGGGATGATGGACATGTGGCGGATGGGGTGGATGGTGAGGCTTAATAGGCAAGTGAACGATGAGGGCTCGACATTTACTGTTTTAGGATTTTTCTATTTCAAAAATTCAAATAAAATCAAATTAGCTCTAGAAAATAGCAAATAAATCTAAAAAATCACAAAAAATTCATTAAGACACAATGAACCTAAATAAAATATTTTTAGCAAATGTTAATATTTACTTTAGTCATATTAAATTATTTTAATTAATAAAAATTCAATTTAAGCATGTATTAAATCCAGAAAAAATTGAAATGGTGAATTTTCTTTTAAATACATCAAATAAACTCTGAAAATCAGAATGTTACATCCTGTAACTAAGGAACCCTCATCCTTTATGTGATACTTGGCCAAATTTTCTTCTGTTGCACAGAGTCACTTCGACACGGAGTGATGCGGATACGCATGTGTCTTACACTTTTCAATTAAATATATTGTTCAACTGGATAGAATTATTGAGACGCATGAAATATGGCTAGGTGAACTCATTCCAAACTAAACTTAATCTCATTTATTCATAAGGATAGAATACTACCTCATGTTATCACATGGTGAATTCTTAAGTTTGTCAAATAGAAGATATTGGAGCCGAGAGGGAGGAGTGGAGGCCGGGGCCAACGGAATGGAGGCACAAGGAAGAGTATAACCACATTTGGTTCCAAAATATGAAGGAATAAAGCCCACGTAGATGAATCCAACAAGAACAAAATCCATGTGGCTGGTTGGAGCACACAAGAGAAAGGCCCATGTGGATGGGGGAAGAAAGCACATGTAGTGGGAGAGCAAAGGAGAAACCAAGAACTTAAAATACAAGTTTTGAATAAGATTGTTAAGCCCAATTCGGACCTCCCACAAGCCCAACGAATTCAAACTCGGATTTAACTCGAACTCAATTGATTACGTTTGGGACAGCCATGAGGCATTTACTAAAAAGGTCATAACTTTCACAAGCGGCTGTAACCTCGCATAATAGATAAGGCCCCATCTTCAAATTCATCACGAATCATCTGTTATGACCAAAATAATGTGGCCAATTGTAAAATCTGGTTTCCTTTTTGTGTGAGTTAGAGTCTAAAATAATATAGAGTTGAGTTGTATTTGGTTTGGGGACCATATGGATGTCTCAAGTGGATATATAAACCTTGTATTCGTAGTCTTTAGGGTTCAGACCACCTTTGAGAATTAATCTACTATTGGGTGCCACCATATGGAATTAGGGAGTTTTTTCAATCAAGATCGTTCGACCTTTCCATTTGAATTGGGTGCATGATAGATCTTCATTTGGTAGTCGTGAAATCGACAATGAGTGTGTTTTGGCGGATTAAAGAGTGTTCCTCCCTTGCACTTGCATTGGAGGATCATTATGATTCATCAAAACTACATGAGTATCCAATCCTCTGACGAGAAGATCGGTGACCCCATACCATGGAGTTCAACTCATCCAAGATGACTTGGTACACATACTCTAAGGATGTACTGCACCTATTGAACAAGTTGTGGGTTACTCTCAAACTCTGTTGAGCAGAAGGCGCGCTGGAGCTGACAGAAAACTTGCTAGGGTAGTAGCAAAATGTGGTGCGTTGTAGCTCTAGTGCGTAGATGTCCCTCATCTGGTGGATTGCTTCACGAGCTGCATCTTGGATATAGTTGAAGAAGGTATCTCATGGTAAAGGAGCATCAAAGGTGTGGAATGCTGCTTTATCTTCAATGTTGGCATAGATTTGCACTTCTACCCTTCAACGTTCTTGATCTCTATAAGTGCCTAGGTATCCCTAATAAATAGAGTGTGCCTTGAAGTCCAATTCGTGGAGAAGATCCCAAAGGTAGTCAGCTAAGTGGCCGACTAGGATCCTGTGGGTGACTTGGGTAAGACGTTCAGCCAACTACAATTTTTGAAAAGGGGAGGAGTTAGTAAACAATTTTTGAAAAAGAGTATAGTTAAGTGAGAGAGTGAATAAGACTACATTCAGAAAATTTCCAAAATAGCTATCTTTTGAAATATGTCCCTAAGCTTTGTACATTTTATTCTATCTATGGTCATGGCTTAGGTCATTCAGACTCTTATATCATTTCATCGGATCCAGAAAGTACAACTCTGAAACTCTCTATATAAATCACACTATCACGGGAAAAGCTAGCGCACATAGAGTTAACAAGGATACATATTATCATGTATAACAACCAAACTTTATTATAAAGCAAAGTTATGCAGGCCTTATGGCTAATTTTACAATAAATGGCTCATGGCTAAACACAAAGATAAATCATTAGAAGATAAATAATAAAGGAGCGAGCTTCATCCTACACCTTGCAGGTGAATGAGTATGAAGACATGACCTATTCATCGTAATCCTCATCGTAGTCAATGAAGTCATCCTCTAACAGAAATTAAGCAAGGTGAGTATATAAAAGTACTCCATAAATTAAACTAGGAGGTTTAACGAGTTAATGTATGCATAAGAATTGACAAAAGAAGGTATATTATAGTTAATTGTGCAAAAATTATTATTGAAATAAATACCAAAAAGTAAGTGCAAAAGCTGAATTTAATATAATAAATAGAAACAACATTTTAAGTGAAATAATATCATTAGTGTAGGCACCAACTCCACACTAACTAACCACGGGTATCCCACCCGGACCATCTTTCCAAAAGATTTCACATTTGTCCACAAACCAGATTTTTTAAAACCAAACTCTAATCTGTAAAAAACCATGCTCAGCATATCCATAAACAAAGGATTTGAGTATAACTAAAATTTAAATCTGTTGTGGTTATAGATCAAACAGAGAGAAAGAGAGTGTAGTGGAGGGTTAGGTGAGCAATGTTCTCTGCCCCCTTCCCCATGGCTTGTATTGCATATATATATCCTCATGGGGAGTATTTTTACAATTATACCCTTTCATCCAAATATCTCTTTCAAGGTCATTCGCGTTATTATACATGTCCCACTTGGGGCTTACAACTTTCTAACAGGCCTGCTGGGCTTAGGTGGGGGCCACCCCTACAATAGAAGCCTCTCATGGTGAAGGGCGTCACGGGCCTAAGCAATGTTGCCGAGCCCTTTGGCCCCCTCCGTCCCTATGGCCTGTGCGCTATTTAGATGGAAATGCAGTTGGTGCTGCGTCCCCACTTTGTGCTTAGAAGGCGGCATAACAACCCGGCTATTTATTTCAAAAAAATAATAAAATAAAATAAAATAATGATTTAATTAAAGCAATTGCTCTTAGTTTCTTAAGTCATTAATTGCTGAATTTCTACTTAAAAACAAACATTATTAAATAAGGGATCGTTTGAATTTACGTATAAAACTAATTCAAATTAATTATTGATATCTTACAGAGTTTAATTGGATTTTCCTGGATTTTATTCCAAGCCTGAAAGAGAGGAAGTTAAAATTTTCATTTTATAAAGCCAAAATAAAAGTATTTCATTTTATAAAGGTCAAAATAAATGCATTTCATTTTTCTAAGTCAAAACTGTAATTATAATAATTTTAGAATTTATAAAGACTTAAAATTCTCCTTTTAAAGTCATTTTGTGTTTTTGCAAAATCTAAATGTCAAATTGGGTTAACAATATTTTTATTAAGTCTAAAATAGTTCTAGATGATTCTTTGAATTTTTCTGGATTTTTAAAACTTATTTGGTATTTTTCAAGTATTTTAAAGTCTCTAAGTATTTTTGTAAATAAAAAAATTAAATCTTAAAACCTCGGTGACCGTGGTGCCATCGGATTAAATCCCAGACACGATCTAATCCTCACCGCCTGCTTTCACTTAACCCTCTTTCCCGCCTTTCCCTTTCTCTGGCGACACGTGTATAATCAGACAAGCCCACGTCGGATCAAATCCTCGTCGCGCGCCAACTTACCTCTTGGCGCCTTGCCCTCCTCTGCGGCGATGTGTGGCAAGCATCGAGCCGTTCGCGGCTGTCGGTTCAATCACGCTTGTCAGATGCCACTTACCCTCCGTCCGAAACCCCAACAACCCGATTCAACCTCCGTTGCGGATTGAATCACACCGCCCGTGTTCACTTACCGGTTCGCTAAAGATCCAACGGCCTATTCTTTCCAAGCGCGCGTGTTTCACTCCAGTCGCTGCCATTTCCCTTTCCTCCGCTCTCTCGGCCGACGCACGGGGCCACGCTGCGGTCGTCTTCTTTCACGCCCTTCTTCCTCTGAAACACCGTCATGCCATTAAAGCTTGAAAACCAAAGCTTTAAAGCTTGGTTTCTTCCGCCACCTTCGCCTAGTGCTACGTGCATTAACTCCTCATTCCCCACCACCATCAATCCAGCCGTTTCCCCTCCATTACCCCATTGAATCATCAAATGCGCGCACGGCAAACTCGGCGAGCAATTGCTCGGCGTTGCTCCTCCTCCGCCTATTTAAGCCCTCCCGAGGATCCCTCTCCACACCGCACACTTCCCTCCTTCAATTCCCCTCTCCCTCCCCAGAAGTCGTCACCGTCGCCTCCCCTCTTCATCGCGCGGTGAAGCTCGGCAGCAATCCCATTGCCTCGAGCCACTTTGTGCCGGCGCCTCCTCCCGAGCTTCACCAAGGCGCGCGCATCTCCTCGCCCTCTTCCCGGCGATCACTTCACGGCGCCCCCGCCCGATCAACCTCCTCGGCCGCCACTCCCGCCGCGTTGCGCCCACTCGGTCCTCCTTGGACTCCGCGAGTACCTCTACTCCACTTCCCCTCTTCCGTTTGGTGCCCTCGGTCGGTGCCGCTCGCTGCGGAGAGCCGCAACCCTTGGTTCCGTGCCCCCTCGGCCGCCGTGCCCCATCGGCGGTGGCGCATGGTGGCGATTGCGTGTGTAGCTGTGTTTGCGCTGGCCGGCGCCACATCGTTGTCACCGGCGCTTGCAGCGCCCGCCGCCTGAGCGGCCATGTCGTCTGGCCGTGGCGTGGTAGCCACGCAGGCGACCACATGGCGCCACATCACGAGCCATGTCGGCATATCCCAGCCATGTCAGCATTTCTTTATTTTTAATATGAAATTGCTTGCTAACGTCATGCTGACGCAATAAACCCTGATTTTCAATTAAAAAAATAATTCGGCCGAAAATTAAGCACTATGCTGACGTCATAATTCAGGTTTTTCTTCAGAAAAATAATTCATTTAAATACCTGATGATGTCATAAATCCTTTTTCAGTTTAAAAATAATTCCAGAAAATGCTCTTTTTCTTTTTATTTGTATTAAAACTTTAGAAGGCTATACTTCTTCATTTTGACTCCAAATTGACCCGTTCAAATTTCTAAAAATTTCTAAAATCATGAACTATCCATTTATGGACTCCTTTTTAATTTTTGAATTTTATTTAAAATTTGTTTTGAATATTATTTGCTAATCCCAAAGATTTAAATCTTAAAATTAAAATTTTCAGTTCTTTTTAAAGCCTCCATTCCCTTCTAAATTTCCAATCCACCTCCAAAATTCAACTCCAAATCTTGCAAAAATTCCAAAGCTCAATAAAAATATTTATTCTTCCTTCCTTCGTTGATCATCTCCCGGCAATCGACATTTTATGTATTCCGGCCATCACTTCGTCATTCAATTACAACCATTCCTTTGCTCCTCTCCACTATAAACTGAACCCCAGCCTCCTCACCCCTCTCCCCACTTGTTTTGCATTTTTGGAAAATCAGAAACTCAGCCAAGACAAAAATTGGAAGTCTATTCCTTCGATTGGATTTTACAACAATATCCCTTCCAACCGATCTTCCGATGACTCGTTCTCCGTCGTCCGAACTCCAAATCGAGTGATTCAAATTCCCAAATTCATTTAAATTCAAATTTTATCTTCCAATATATATAATTAATTTTAGAGTTTATTTGGATTTTATTTGAGTCTTGTTTTTGGTTTCTTTTGTTGTGGTTCTTCGCGTAGACTTCGACGATCGGGAGGTTCGACTTCGACAATTTGCAGCGAGAACTTTGAGCAAGGCAAGTTACACCCTTGACCATGTTGACCTTACTATTTCAAATTTATTTATGTTGATTTACTGTATATGCATACGTACTTTTATGCAAACATAATTTAAATTCAGTTTAAATTTTAGTTATGCCCATGATCCTTTGATTATAGCCAATTTGAATCTCGAATTCTAATACTTTGTCACCCTAGCTAAAAACTAGTTGGTACCATAGTATTAACTAGAAACTTTATAGAATTGCTTAGCCTGACTTAGTATGATTTTAGGTGGGATCAACTGTTTCACATTAAATGGCAGTCTTTATAATGAATTCTTGACTTCGGTGAGTCAATGATGGTTTATGGAAATGGTTTAAAAATAAAAATAGAAAATTATGATTTGAACTTAGGCTATTGGTTAGGCGGTGGGTGCCGACATGCCTCGTGTTTGGTGACACCTGGTTGATTGTCGTGCATGAAGGTATGTGGATTGAGCCTAAGTTGAACTAAGGACTGTTTCTGTGAATTATTTTACGAAGTCACTTCATACTACCACAAGTCCGGTATGGGACGGACCTGGCTAAGTAAATTGCAAAGTTCCAAATACAGTTTCGCTATAGGCTGAATGTGAGCGTGGCATAGGCCGCGAGAAGTCTCATATGGCTCAAGAGGGCTCCAACTCGTAGATTCGAGTTGTGGTGAAACATTAGTGGTGGCGTGATTGTTTTGGTTATGGATCATTGTAACTGACCTTGTCATGATCTCTCTCGCCGCACACAAAGGAAGTGTGTTAATCTAGTGGCAATATGGGATGATCGTGTCTTGTGGGTAAAGTTGTACACCTCTGCAGAGTAACAAACTATCTGGATAGCCGTGTCCACTGTCATGAACATACTGAGTAGAGTTTTCCACAGTTAGACTTGGTTTTTATAAAAACTTAGTTTTGGACAAGCAGATGGTTTTGACAATGGTCCTAGTGGGATGCCCGTGGTTAGGTTAGTGTAGATCGGAGCCTACACTAACGATAATACTTTGGTTAAAATACTGTTTCATATGATGTATTAAAAATTCAGCTTTTGCATTTATGCTATTGTATTTAAATTTAGTACTGTTTTTTGCACAAATAAATGTATTAAGCCTTCCTTTGTTATCTCTATGCATGCATTCACTCTGTTAAAAACTCCTGGTGTAACTTACGTAAGTACTTTATGTGCTTACCTTGGGAGTACTTTATGTGCTCACCTTGCTAAAATCTGTTGCTAGAGGACGATGTCAACAACTTCGGTGGAGAAGGTGATGACTAGGCCGCGTCTTACAGTCATTCGCCTATGGGCAGGCAGGATGGGCTGTACCTCTACGCTTTATTCTTCCACTGCATATTTTTGTTGGCCATGACCTTTTATTTGTAAACCTTGGCCATTAGGCCCGTTTAATAAAGTGGAATTGTTTTGCATGATGTGTATCCCTGTTGACCCTGTGTGCACTAGCTTTTCCTGGGATAGTGCGATTTACACAGAGGGACTTAGAGTTGTTGCTCTGGGTCCCGACAGACACGGAGTTAGGCGAGCTGCCGAAGTCGTCCCCGGTCTTGGCCATCCTTCGCGGTGCTACCGTTACTGGCGGAGTCGCCTTACTTAGCCGAAGGTGTTCCACACTTTGGGCGCGACGCTGGGACTCCCCTTGTCCAGAGCCGTCATGTCTCGATAGCTCCGTGGTTCGGAGGTGGCGTCTTAATGGTGGCATGAATCGCGCCGTGACCTGAAAAGCGGGTGGGCTGGCTAGTGCGGCGTGGCGAATCGTGGTATCGTGATCGCGACGACCGCGATCCCGGCCCTTCGAGAGAAGCGGGATGTGTGGTGGGATATTCTTGGCGTGTCGTCGCGTTGCTCGTGACCTACCGTCGCGCGCCTCTGGCTGTCAGTGGCTACTCTTCCCGATCGTGGGGAGCTGAACCAGTGGGCTCCCGCCAGTTGCGTTTTGTTTGAGATCGTGGGGGATGTAGGGGGTCTTTATAAAGTGTCACCACCGGCATACGAACGCGTCTCCTGCTCGTGTTTCGTTGCTTTGCTCCCTTTTTCCTGCTGCGCCCAATCTGCCCTTGCTCCTACTCTTTCAGCCTTCAACTGCAGAGTAGGATAGCGTCTTGATGAAGATCCCGCTCACGGCTTAGCGGCGGTGCCTCGTCGAGCGGCCGCGGCAGCGCCGCCGGTGGAATTCCCCACAGTGGCTCGCAAGCGGCCGCAAGTCGATAAGCGGTGGGACGCCATGGAGAACTCGAGAGGCCACTGCTCCCACGTCCTAGGGCAGAGTCTCGTTACAGAGAAGATGATCGGACTCTCCTCCAGGAGAAGATAGAGGAGCTCACCTACACGCCGCGACGCAGGTGGAGCCTCACCCCAGTCGAAGGCAATTGTCTTTGTCCGTGTTTTTGAGTGGGCTCGGATGCCCTCAACGCTTTTCCTCGATGAGGTCTTGTGGACTTATGGACTGGGTCAGCGCGGTGACCCCAAGCGCGATAGTTCGCCAGCCGCTTTTTGCACTGGGCGGTCGAGCAGAAGGTGTCCGTCCCCAGCGTGAACCTCGTTTCCCTTCTTCATGACGTATTTGTTAGCCAAAGAAGGTCGAAGGGGGCGCTGTCCAACCGGTAGTGTCAACTTCATCTCGAGGTCGAGCCGCGCGAAGCTTTTTCCCGCGTATTTGGCGGCGAGGGAAGTGGAGTCCTTTGGATGCAACGGTGGTTCTACTACCACGTGACAAGTAACAGCCGACCTTGGTGCCAAGGTCGCCTAATATCTTTCAACAGCTATCCGGGAGTGAGGCGCGAGGCAGCGGCGAAAAAAAGTGCGAAGCTTGCGGCGTTGCCCTTCGGTTCAACATGCGCGATCTCGCCGAGGAGTTTACAATGTGCGGTGTCTCCTCTGTCGCGGTGGAAATGAGGCGAGATCGCTCTCGGTGTGATGGTGTCCGCCCTCACGGTGTCTTCTCTCGGAAACCCTCCGATCCTCGTAAGTACTTGATTGCGTATCTTTGCCGATATATATGTATTGCTTTATGAGCGAGCATCGCCGCATGCGGTGCTCTCATTAGTGGACCGCGGGCGTCACGATTCGCGCTCCTTGGCCGTACACGTGAAGGAGCACCGCAGCTGCGCGAAGGTGCGGCCGCCTGCGGTAGGCGGATAAATCAGTGTCGCGAGGCCTAGGCCTCCCGTACCGGCACGCGTAGTGCGGTGCGCGAACTCCGACTTCGTCGCGCGATGGAAAGCGGTGAGGTGGGGTGTCTCCCGATTAGCGGAGAGCTCGGTCCAGCACCGCTATATCCATCCGTCGACTACATCTCTAGCGGACACCGTCGGGGTCGAGAGCACGTCGGTCAGCGAGTCCGAGCACGCCCGGTTTGAGGAGCACCTTTGCTCCAGGCGAGAGGGCTTAGCGGTGGTGAGCGGACCTTGGTAGCGGCGTCCTCGGGGCGAGGCCTTGTCGCTTGTACGGCCAGCGAGGACCTACCGCTGCGTCCTCGCCACTGTAGCGCCACCGAGGACCAACCGCTGCACCAGTCCTTATGGCCACTAGGCGGTGAGGCCGCGTCGCCCAAGTCCCGAGGCGGCGCCCGAATACGATCACCGTCACCCGCGAGTGGTTCAATGTAGTGGGCGCGGTCACCGAGGACCTAGGGTCCGACGAGCCCCACCGACCGAGAGTCGTCGCTCCCGGGCTAATGAGGCCCGGCGACCCGATAAAGGCGGCGAGACACCTCCCCGTGCCCTGGTGGATGGTGTCAAAGGTAGGCGTAATTCCTTTCCCCCCGCGACTTTGCAAAGCTCTCTCTGATTTGCTCACTCATTCCGTCATCGACATCAGGAGAGACGAGGTCTCTCGGATGCGGCCAAGGATCGAGCAGTGGAGGTGTCTGTGAAATTGCTGGCCTCGTTGCGCAGGACGCGGCGTGGGCATCCGGTGCTGGCTCAGAGGCCTAGAGGCTCATCATGTCTAATTTTATCCCTCGACTAGAGACGCTTCGTGTCCTTAACAGGGTCGCGGAGTGCACCGTCAGCAGCCTGGATCAGCGGGTGTTGTCGTCGTGCGGGGGGATCTTCTGGCGCTCGCGCTAGGCGCCTCAGAGATGAGGGTAAGTACCTGAGTTTGTGGTCTACGCCGCTTATTGAGCACGTAGCTAACACTCGCCCCCGCCCCACCTTTTAGACGCTTGCCATCAGTAGGGCCTGAGGAGGCTCGCACCGTGAGCGAGGCGTTGGAGGGCCAGCTTCATCTTGTGTCGATGAGGCTCACGCCGCCAAGGATGGCGTATTCGTGTGTTGGGCGCGAAATCACGGGGCAACTTTCGACGCGTGGAGACTTGTTGTGAATACGGAGAGCGCGGTGTCGGCGGCGCAACGCGCCACGGAGGAGACCCAGCGCACCACAGTGGAGGAGCGCACCGGCTTGCTTGAGCAAATCGCGCGCGCCGAGGAAGAGAAGGTCCGTCTTGCCACAGCCTTGGAGGAGAAGGCGGACCACGGGCGGCGCGTCGGTGGCGGCGTGGAGGGCAATGGAGTCATTGGAGGGCCCTCTAGGGCCTTTCCATTGGCGTGTCGGACCTTCGCGCCCCGCGAATGTGGTGCGGACCACAGGCAAAGCGAAGAGAGCTTGAGCCTCGCACTCCGCGGTGCCAGAGCCTTCGGTGATCATTGCGGCTTCACCGGCGCCTGCCTCGCCTTGATCCCAGTGGATCTGCGCGACCAAAGCCGGGCGTTGTCGGTGCCGCCGCGCCATTACGCATAAGCGCTACATCGGGAGGATGCAGCCAAGGTCATATTGCGGCAAGCGCTACATCGGAAGGAATTTTCTCCGGTGGCTCGAGGAGGTCCTCGGCGCAACAAAGCAGCACGGACCCTAGGTGTGATGCCGGACCCGTGGGCTCCTTTTTGCATGAATGAAACAATAGTTGCCCGGGTGCTGCTGTCCGTTGCGTATTGTTTCTCGTGTCATCGCTCACGGCGTAATGAAGGTTGGTATCTTGCACCCAACTCCGCTTCTCTTAACGATCGTAGCACTTTGTAAGTGAGGTAGGCGCACGAGCACTCCATCGAGTAAATGCGCGAGCGCTCGTCCCCACCCTTCGGCGGTGGCGGCGAGTGGTGCCTGGTCGGTAGACGCGGCGCTCAGTCCCCTACCCTTCAAGTGGTGTCGGTGAGTGCGTCTGAGTCAAAGTAGGCCGCAGCGCTCTGTCCCCTACCCTTCAAAGCGGTGGCGGTGGGTGGTGCCTAGTCGGAAATGAACATGTGGCGCTCTGTCCCCTACCCTTCAAAGAGGTGGCGGGAGCTGGCGCCTGGTCGAGTAGGCGTCGGCGCTCCATCCCTACCCTTTGAAGCGGTGGCGGTGGGCTGGCGCCTGGTCGAAGAGATGCGCGGCGCTCCATCCCCTACCCTTGAGCGATGGCGACAAGGCGGTGCCTAGTCCGATGAGCGCGGCGCTCGTCCCCTACCGCCGAAGTGGTGGCGGCGGGCTGGCGTCTGGTCAGTGAGGCGCATGGCGCTCGTCCCTACCCTTCAAGTGGTGGCGGTGGAGCGGCGTCTGGTCGAAGTGAGCCGCGGCGCTCCGTCCCCTACCATTCGAAGTGGTGGCAGCGGAGCTGGCGCCTAGTCGAAATAGACACGCGAGCGCTCCGTCCCCTACCCTTCGAAGTGGTGGCAGCGGAGCTGGCGCCTAGTCGAAGTAGATGCGCTAGCGCTCCCGTGAGCCTCTTACTGCGTCCCTTTTTCACTCGTTAACATGCGCTGCGTAAGCGAGCCTCTATGGCATTTTATTCATACTCCGTAGAGTGCGTGGGAACATCAACCATGTGTTATTTATACTCCAGAGAGTACGCGTAGGGACGGTGCCCACACGTGCGTAGGGACATCCACGTCTTGTTTATACTCGGTAGAGTGCGTAGGGACAGCATGCGAAGGCGGACCTTGACACTACGTCTTATTTATACTTCGTAGAGTGTGTGCGGAGGCGGATCTCGATGCTACATCCTATTTATAATCCGTAGAGTGCGTGCGGAGGCGGACCTCGATGCTACGTCTTACTTATACTCCGTAGAGTGCGTGCGGAGGCGGACCTCGATGAAAGGTTGGCAGACAATCAATATTATTGATCTCCCGTTTACGCGAGCAAGCATCTTACAATAGACAGGGTGCCGATGCTGCTACATGCTTCCCTTTTTGTCCTAAACATAATACGCCGCAACATGCTGCGTTCCATGTGTGGCGGAGTGTACGCCCTTCTAGTGTGGCAAGGCGATAGGCCCCATTGCGAGTTGCCGCAGCGATGCGGGGCCTTCCCACTTGGACTCGAGCTTGCCGACCATTTCCACGTGGAGTGCCATTTTGAGGACGAGGTCCCCCGGCTAGAATCCTCGCGGGTACATGGAGCGAGCACACATGCGCACCATTTGTCCGCGTGCTTTGCAACGTGCTGGGTTGTGTTTACTCGTTCTCCATCAAGGAGGTCCAGGGACAACTGACGCTCTTCCACTGGCGCTTGGGCGAGACCCTTCTCGATCCAGCCTTGATTTCCTCGGGCGTCATCCGAAGAGGAGTTTCAATGGCATAGATCCTGTCGGGCATGTCACCGTTGTGCGGAGGGACCAGAGGACGCTGTGGAGCTCGCATGGCCACTTGCCCTTTGGCGGCCGACAAGATGCTTCTTGACTCCGACGGAGATGGCGCCATTGGCCCGCTCGACTGCTCTGTTAGACTGTGGGTGCTCGACCGAAGTGAATCGAAGTGTGATGCCCATGTTGTCGCAGAACTCCTTGAACGGGGGGAGTTGAACTGCAGGCCATTGTCGGCTGTAATCTCCTTGGGCACCCCGAAGCGCCATATGATATTTTACTAGAGAAAGCGCGCATGGCTGCCGAGGTTACCTTAGCTAGAGCCACGACCTTTGGCCACTGGAGAAATATTCCAAAGCAATCGCTATGAACCGCGGTCTCCGCCCGGGGAAGTGGTCCCATGGCGTCGATGCCCCACCGTGCCGTATCTTTGGGAATGGGGTTGAGGCTGGTTGGGGTTTGTGAATGACCCACCCCATCCGGTGGTAGCCTTGATAGCGATGCATAAGGTCTTGGGCATCGGCAACGGTGGTCGGCGGTAGAAGCCTTGCTGAGCGCCTGCGACGGCGACCTCGGCGCCAGATCGCGCGAGGTAATCTAGTGGGCGAGCACCGCATCACGGTTGTCTGAGCAATGGCCGCCGCGGCGCAGGACCTCATAGACGCTCTCGGGTAGGGGTTGGCTTGCGGCTTTGCAGGGCGTCGGCTTGCTTGTTTTACGCCGAGGATGGCCTTGATTGTGACACCCAGGAAATGTCGCTCCTTTGCTCTTATGGCTGCTAGGTACTTGGCTAGTTCAAGGGCCTTGGCTTGGTATAACTTGTCCACATGGCCCGCCACGAGCCGTGAGTTAGTGCGGATGAGAACTCGCCAGTGCGCCAAGAGCTTTGAGCCGCGTAAGGCGAAGAGTAGCGCCTCGTACTCAACCATGTTGTTGGTGGTGGGAAATGCCAGACGCGCCGAGTACGATAGGCAGTGTCCCCCTGGCGTAGTAATCACTGCACCCACACCTGCGCAGGAAACGCTGTAGGCTCCATCAGTGTCAGGCATCCACACCGATCCGTGGGCCGCTAGGCGGGTGGTGAGGTCCACTCGCGCGGAATCTGCGAGACTTGGGACTTGATCGGCTTTCGCGAGGCATACGTTAAGGAGAACGACGTAAGCTCGGCTGCCCACTTGCCAATGCGCCTTGTGGACTCCTTATTGTGCAGAATCTCCGCCAGGGGGAATGAGGACAGCTCGATGATTGGGTGAGCCAAAAAATAGTGTCGGAGCTTCCTCGAGGCCATGACCAGCGCGTATGCCAACATCTCAAGCTCCGTATATCGCGTCTTGGCGCCCTAAAGGGCTTTGGAGACAAAGTACATGGGGCGCTGAAGAGCGCCCTCCTCGAGGACAAGGACGGCGCTGACTGCTGTCGTTGAGGCGATGAAGTAGAGCAGGAGGGGAGCCTCTGGCGCCGGAGTGACCAAAGTGGGGAGGCTTGCAAGATGGCTCTTGAGTTTGTCGAAGGCCTTTGTGCAGTCATCATCCCAATGAAACCCATCACAGCTGTGAAGAGTCTTGAAAAATGGCAAGCCCCGTTCCGCTGCCCTAGACAGGAAACGGCTCAATGCGGCCATACGGCCAGCGAGTCTTTGGATTTCCCTTGTTGTCTTGGGTGGCTCCATGGCGAGGATCGCATCAATCTTATCGGGGTTGGTCGGGATGCCGCACCCAGACATCAGAAATCCCAAGAGCTTGCCTGCCTGCACACCGAATACACACTTATCCGGGTTGAGCTTGACGCTCGTCTTCCTGAGGTTGTCAAAGGTCTCTTGGAGATCTTGGCCGTGGGAGGCTAACTACCTGGTTTTGACGACCACGTCATCGACGTAAGCCTCCACGTTCCTCTCGAGTTGAGAAGCCAGTGCTAGCGTGATGAGGTGGGTGAAGATTGCCCCCGCATTCTTCAAACCGAAGGGCATCCTGACGAAGCAGTATGTCCCTACGGCATGATGAAGCTGGTCTTATCCTCGTCATCCTTGGCCATATAGATCTGATGGTAGCTGGAGTAAGCGGCCAAGAAGCTCATGAGTTCACAACCCGTAGTGGCATCAACCAGGTGATCTATGCGGGGCAAGGGGTAGTCATCTTTCGGACATGCCATGTTAAAGCGGTGAAGTCGATGCACATCGCGGTGGCGCCGTTGGCTTTTTCACCAACACCGGGTTGACCAACCAATCCGGATGTTGGACCTCGCGGATGACTCTGGCCTGGAGAAGCTTCTCTACTTCCACCGTGGCCGCTTGCTGCCGATCAATGGACATACGCCGAAGTCTTTGCCTGACCGGCTTAGCATCAAAGCGGACCGCTGGGTTGTGCTTGATGAGGAGCGGTCCACGCCCTTGATGTCTTCGGGGACCATGCGAAGACATCGCGTTGCTCGAGAACCGAGCAAGTCTGTTCCACCTCAGAAAGCCTTCACCGATGGACACGAATTAACCTTGGCCTGAGAGGTATCTTCTTGACCCCACCCTGCGGTCGGGGCTTGGGCGTCCACCGGGCGGACGGGCGTCCACCTTGAGTTTGTCGGTGAGGCGTGCACCTTGCGATGCGGGTCTCTAGCACGAGCCTCCACGCGCCGGGTGAGATGTTGGTTACCGAAAATGGTGATGACACCCGCAGGCCCGAGCTTCATACACAAGAAGCCATGATGCGGGACCGCCCTTAAAGAGTTGAGGATAGGGTGACCCGGTATAGCGTTATGCGGGTTCAAAATGTCGCGACATCGAAGACAACATCCTCGCTCTGGCGCTATCGCCTGACGAAAGGAGACTTGGAGACATACGGCCCAATGCCCTCGTGGTTGGCCCCAAAACCTATAGCGGGGTCCCGATGGCTCCAGCGACCGAGGATCCCCATGCGGTCGAGAGCCTCCGCAAATAGGGCGTTCGCGGAGCGCCCCGTCGACAAGGACCGCGATGTCACGATGTGATGTCGGCTGATGACAGAGGGTCTGGTGGGGAAACTCCACGCCCGCGCCGTCGGTGGCGTGAAGGTAACTTCACCGTGCGTCCTCGGAGGCGGTTGTGCCAAGGTCCCCAATGAGGAGCCTCGGAGATGGCGCTAATTATGTGGTGCTAGGCCCCTCAGGGACCCAGTTCGCGGAAGGCTCCCTGCGGCTCTTGCCACGTGGGCCACTGCGGGCGGCGCCAGAGGCCGAGCTCTAACGGTTACTGCCGCCGTGCCATGGCGGCAATACATGCCCATGTGGCATGGTCACCATGGCCGTGCACCTCGTGCCATCTGCTGTAGTCCATGATTTCCTACCTGCGCCACGTCCTTGTCGTGGCCCCTTCGCATCGTAATATCACGAGCGTCGTTTAGCGTAAGTTTTAAATTAATCGCGGCGTCGCTGGATTTTCGATAAAGCGCGGAGGTGAAAATAAATTCTTCAAAATAGTCTAAAATAATAAAAAGAGAATTAAAATAATTAATTAAGTGGTTTTGGGCTATCAGGAGGGGGCGGCCGCCAGCCCAAGCGGGGCCGTACCCTCCCAAACCCTAGCACCCTTTATAAACCCCTTGAGAGCCCTCCTCCCCTTTTCCCACCCCAAGCCGCCACCCCTGCTCCTTGCGCCTCCCTCTGCCCAAGTGCTGCAAGGAGGAGGAAGGAGAAGAAGGAAGAAGGGGAGAGAAAGGAGAGGAAGAGAGGGAAGGAGAAGAAGGGAAGGAGAAGGAGAGGAAGAAGAGGGTGATCCTAATCCCCTACATAATTCTCCCTCACCTCAATCTCTCTGTTTTATGCTGAATTTAGGGTTCTTAGCCCTAGTTTTGAAGGGATTAGCATTTTAGAAAACTCGATTAGAGAATCCCGGTTGGTGTCATGCATAGATCAAATCGCGTGATGTTACTATTCGTGTGTTTTAGACCCTAAGACAATTTTTCCGAGGTCTCTCCAAAAGAAAAACGTGAGAACAATGATACGCATCTACTGTTTTTTCAGATTTTTTAGCCATGTAATTTAGGCGTACCAGGGTTTGGAATCTCTCTGTCTGTCAGGGGAGCAGTCAGGGACAGAGTGCTGTTTAGATGGGAATTAGGGGTAGTAGATGAATTTTGTATTTTTTGTCACCATTGAGAAAGTTTTAGAGAATTTGATAATCTAGCTTCTATATAAAAATCAGAATTTTTATAGCTCTACTCTGTTGTTGGGAGGCGTTTAAATCTGACTGTCCTGACTGTCAGAACAGAGGATGATCTCTGTTTAGGGCAATGAGATACACCATGCTAAGAACAAAATAAAAATATGTGATCTACATGAAAAGTGTGGGTAATTAAGTGAGAAATCTAGATATATATCTTTTTCTGTGATTAATTTTATATTTTTAAAGATAGAAAAATGTTAAGCAGCGCCGCTGCAGTGGGAAGATTGTAGAACCGTTACGCGGGGAAGGATGTTGTGGGGTTTAGGGTTTTGGCGATACTTCTCTTTGAGAGTCATGATTGTATTGCTGTGTATTGTGCTGAGAGGTACCTTTTTGGACAGGTGGATTTGCTTCGATCGGCGTGATCTCGTCGCCTTGGCCGCAGTAGAGGCAAGTAAGCGTAGCAGATGTGCCACCGTTTAACCCGTTATTCTTACTACTTGCAATATGCATGATTTTTCGTATTGATAAAAGATATGCCATGATTACATGTTTTCTAAGGAAGAATGTGGTAGCAAGATATTAATCAATTGCCATGTTTGAATGAGTTTTGGTAGTATTGTGGTAATTTGCTTAATGAGCTAATTGTGGTATATGAAAGTAAATGCGTGGTGGTTATGATGATATTTTCTTATTGTTAAATTCATGAGAATCATATTAATGCCCTTGAAGTTGGTATTATTGTGGCTTTAGTGGTAGTATTCTTAATGAATACTTGTGGTCGTATTGTGGTTTTTGTGGTAGAATACACTATAGATCGATTGATTATGATCTTGGTGAATCGAATGTGGAATATGTGGTTGACCTTCGTGGTTAAATTCTTGTGGTTTATGATTATCATATCATTCATAACATGTCATGACATTGCATTGTGGATGTCGCGCTTATAGCCACGGCCGTGCAGTCTGACATCGTGCATTGCAGTAGCACGATGCACACTTTTACCTTGTTGGGTAAAGGTGTAGTGGAGCATAGCATGCATATACATTGCATTGTGGAAAGATCATTTGCATACTTATGCAATATATTGTGGTGAAGTTATTTTACAAACAACTGCAACTTTATAGTTGTGATGCGGAATTGGCTCATGGGAGTCACTTGTGGTATGAGGAAAGTGGTTGTGGTCGTGGTTTTGGGATTCATCCCTTGTGGTATGGTTGGGGTTGTGATTGCAGTATGAGATTCTTTTCTCTTGTGGTAATTGTTGATAGCAGTTGTGAGCGAGAAATAATAAAGTTAGTGAGGTAAAACATGCTAATGTTTTATGGTCATTAGTAGTGGTAGTGGTGGATGATATGAAGTAGTTAATCCAGATTTATATGCTAATATTTTATTTACATTGGTAGTAAATATGATTGAGGCTATAAATGTGGTCATTGTGGGAAATGGATATTGATGCTTAATATCATTGTAGTTTAATTAGCTTGATAATGAATGTGGATGCACAATGTGGATGTGGACAAATGGATACTTTAATGACGTTGTATATTTGTTTGTAGTCTGAATAGCCTGTTAAACAGTTTGCTTGCTGAGATTTTATCTCACCCTTGTTTTTCCCCTACAGGTGATTCATGAGCATTCATGGGATGGGTAGAGCGGCACCACAATAATGCACTTGGTTCATAAATTCATGATGTAATAAAGTCGATGGAATTCTAGCCAAATGCCTAGCTATCTGTGGATGATTGTTTTAGTTAATCTTGTGAACTTGTGATCTATTGATTAGTCTGCTAGAGGTTGTTTCAAATATTGAACTTGTTATCATTATCTTTATTTTCTTAGTTGATTATGCTTCCGCTTAATGCTTCATGTCTAGAAATTTGTAGCCGGAATAAATTATCTTGAAATTTTTGGCTAGCTGTAGAGTAGTTTAGTGGCATCCCAGGGTGATGTGGATCCTGGGGTGTTACAGCATCCCTATCCCCGGTCTCCCTCACCCCGCCCACGTAAGGCGGGGGCAGGTTCCTGGGGAGTGTCCTCTATGCCGAGGACGTGGTGGGCCTTTTAGGGCCTGCGCTGGTTGCGTCGGGGCTTGTACCTACCGCTTGATGAACTCTCGCTGTGCCCAAGGGCGTCCCTCGCAAACTCTAGCTTGCGCTTGCTGTGTCGTGCCCTCACTTTGGCCGGTGTCGAGTCGTTACCCTGGCGTACTCTTCCCACTTATCGAAGAGCTTCGCCACCGCCTTGATTGCCTTGCACGCATTGTATTCGGCCAGCGGCCCCGGGCGGAGACCCTGTATTGCTGCGTTGATGATGGTTGTCTCATTGACGTCCTTGACCTGGTAGCGGACCTTCGTGAAGCGCTTGAAGTACTTCCGAAGCTTTTTCGATGGTTTTTGCTTGATCGCGAAGAGCTGATCCGCATCGGCAGCTCGGCGTAGTTCTCCGAAAGTTGTTGCAGAGGCGGTCGCATATCTGCTCCCATGCGTAGATGGAGTTTGGCTCTATGGCGAAGAACCATGAGAGCGCTACTCCCTGCAACGTGAGGGGGAGTCCCTTCGCCTTCGTGGTGTCGTCTCCGCCTGCAGCTTCGATGGTGGTCTCGTATACATGCACGAACTCCTGGGGTCCGTGTCGCCCTTGTGCGACCAGCGATGGCACTAGGAAATTTGAAATCTTTCGGCCATGCCGCTGCTCTGAGCCGCGATAGTGGGAACTCAGGTCCACAGCGCCCAATGAGGCCGGTGGATGTGGGGCGTCGCGGCTATCCGTATGTTCTGCGTGGGTTCAGCGTGACCACCGGCTGGGTCATCGACTTGAGCCTCTTGCATACTGCTGCCTGCCCGCGGAGATCCGCTAACTCCCACCTGGGCGTACTAGGGCGCCCGGCGGGCGTTCTCATTGTCGGTGTAGCAGAGGCGATCGGCTTACCTAGTCACGCTGTCGGGATAGCAGTGACCATGGCTTGCGCTCCTGGGTTGCCCACTCCACGGCTTACCTGGGATGGCGGTTGCGCCTCCACGGCTGCCGACGTTACCGCTCCCGGCCGTCCGACCGGTACTACCAAGTTGGTATCACGCCCGGTATGAGTCGAGCATCACTCACAGGCCGGGGTCAGGCGTTGCATCGGCGGTGGGGTCGATCGTTGTGCGGTGACCATCGACGCTCTTGGTTGTCACTCCTGCGTCGTCGCTCGCGCCCGCGTCCGCCGATGCTGAAGCCCTAGTGTTGACATAGGACTTCGCCATGTCCCCTTCCTTCTTCTTTGCCGTCGATGATGGAGCTTTCTTGATTGCCACGAATGGCTTGCTCTTATCGTCCCCACGAGCAGCGCCAAGCGTTGTGATTCTGAGACCAAGCGAGAAAGAAAGAGAGTGCGATGGAGATTTAGGTGAGCAATGCTCTCTACCCCTTCCCCATGGCTTGTATTGCATATATATATCCTCATGGGGAGTGTTTTACAATTATACTCTTTCATCCAAATATCCCTTTCAAGGGCATTCGCGTCATTATACATATCCCACTTGGAGCTTACAACTTTCTAACGGGCACTGCTAGGCTTAGGTGAGGGCCACCCCTACAACAAAATCCAATTTAAACTAAGTTTGAATAAAAGTACGCATGCATAATAATTTAAAAACAATATAAATAATTTGAATAACTAGGAGCAATATGAACAAAAGTGTAACTTGCATTGCTTGAAGTCTTAGTGTTGCGAATCGTCGAAATCGTCTTGACCAGTTAAATCATGTCGTCATAATCTAAAATTCAAAAGAGTCCGTAAATGGATAGTTTAGGATTTTAGAAGAATTTAAAATTTTGAACAAGTCCAATCGAAATTAAGACAAGGGAGAACAGGCTCTCGAAATTTTAAAATATAAGGAAAGGTATTTGGAATTATTTTCTAAAGGAAATATATTTATGACGACAGCTAAGAAATAATGGAATTATTTTTCTAAAGAAAATTTTAGAATTAGGATGACACGATGTCAACCCTACATGTGGCGAGATGACATGGCGATTTTCTTGACATGGCTACCACGTGTCGACACATGGCATTGACATGGCCTGTGGGTGGCTCGGTGCTGACATGGCATGCTAAGTGGGGCCATATGGTGGCCACATAGACCTATGCCATGAGATAGCATGCCACGTGGTTGCCAGAAAAAATCTAAATAAATTCTAATAAATCAAATAAAATACAAATAAAATTTTAGGATGTTATAGAGATGAAGCTTGTTTTTCACCATTTCCTTGCTTGTTGCTCCCAACTGCGATTGGAGTTCAAGCATTATTCAAATTGACATTGTTAGTGAACAGCTCAATTCATTAGGGCGTGTCATACTACTTGTGAGCATCCTCAAATGTTGTTGTAAAATCTTCTGTTATTGTTTACATTTAATAGGCTTCTATCCATACTTAAGAAGCTTGAAGTTGTGGTATCCCCTATTTCTTTGGCCCTAGATGTTCTAGAATTCTCCGACCATGTACCCATGTGGGAAGGTCCAGTGGATGACACCAAGGGTGTTGTTGCCTTCTCCGGCAGCACATAGTTGTTTGCCACTCATCGTCGGCCACTCATTGTGGGTGTTGTAGTCTACAATCTAGGGTTGGTTAGTTTATGGGATGGGATTACTATAACACCCCATTTTTAAGAATAGATTAAGTCGCATTTCTTGCAATAGTCTAGGAGTTCAGATTGTGGATAGAAAGAGTATCATACTTGCTCACGAGCATTTAAAAAGAATTAGCTTGATTAAAATATGACCTAACAATCAAACCACAATATCCTTACAGGTGTCCAAGTCCAAAACTTAACTTACATTCGAAGATTTGATGAGATTCCACGGGAATGTTTGAGTCGATCGTAACTCTAACACGTTAATTGATGCATCCTTTCTTCTTTTATATACATTGGATGAAAATAAGCAAGATTGATACACTAGGTATTCAGCAAGCCACAAGGGAATGTTATTTAACTACCATACAAGGAGTTCAACTAGATAGAGTCACATGTTATAATATGATAAGAATATGTGCAACTTTCTTTAGTAAAGAACTTTACACTTAAAATAGTAAAACAAAATTTATTTAACAAGGGCCTTATCATTCATAATTTCCACATTAAAATGTTTCAAATTCTACTTATGCCTTGTTATTGGAATCAACCATGGAACACAACTCCATTGATCGAAGCATGGCGTATTTGAATACCATTTATTATACTTTCTGAGTTGTCCAACTTTACCCACAAGATATCTCAAACTCATAATATCAAGATATAGACACGCAACATCATAGCATGCGACTGAATTGAGATAACAAGATCGGTCACTGCTCTACTATTTCTAGCTTCTACCCAGTAGGCTCAAGGCCAAACAAACCTTATTGGGAATCCACATGCTAAAGCAAAAATAGCGGCCTGATGTTGAGTGGACCTACCATTGTGAAGAATGGCAAGTGACTTTCCAGTTCCACTTTCATTTCACCCCATTTTATGCGGGTTGTTCTGACACACTGAAAAAGCTAAACCTCCTGTAGATATTCGATCGAATTGAGCAATATACTAAACCAAGTCTGATAAGTCAGAACTTGTAGTTGAGCGATTTCTTTGTTTTTTACTCAGTATAAGGTTCTAGTTCTTACTTTTCACAAATGAGACTACCAAACACATACCTAGTGCATTACTGTAGTAGCCCAGCTGTTTATTTTTAAAAAAATTATTTGATTTAATTTCAAATAAAATATTTGCTTTTGGTTACTTAAGTCTGTAAATTTAATTACATGATTTTTCTGTTTTTAAAAGGGGTTTTCTTGTGAAAAATAATTTAAAATATACATATATATATATGTATTATTATATTTAAAAGGGTATTTTGAATTTCTATATAAAACTAATACAAATTAATCATTTAAACCCTTTTGGAAGTTAATTTCATTTTATTCTAAGCCTTGAATTGAGAAAAAAATTATTAAGTTTTTATTTTATAAAGGTCAAAATAAATTGATTATAATTTTCCTAAGTTATTTCTATAATTAAATTAAATTTTAGGATTTCCTAGAAATTAAAAACTCTCTTTTTAAAGTTAAATTGTGTTTTTATAAAGTCTAAGAACTATTATAAGTTAAAAATATTTTTATTAAGTCTAGAATGGTTTCCAGAAGGTTCTCTAAATTTTTCTGGAATTTTTAAAATTTATTTGATATTTGTTTTGAGTATTTTAAAGCCTTCTAGTATTTCTGAAACTCAAAAAGGAAATTTAAAACCCAAACCTCCTCTCAAGCTGACACTTGTCGCCCTCTTGTTAAATCCACCCCGCCCGACCTAATCTCTGCCGTCCATTCCAACTTACCCCTTCACTCGCGTCCCCCTCTTGGCTCGACACGTGTCACGCATTGGGCCAACCCACCACTGCCGGATTAAATCGCCGCCGTCCGATCTCACTCAAACCCTCTTCCCCGCCTTCCCTCTCTCCCTGGCCGACGCGTGTCGTGCATCAGACCGTCCTCCTCCCCGCCCGATATAATCTCATCCACCCGATCTCACTTACGCTTCAACGCCTCCACTCTTGCCTGGGGTGACAAGTGGCTTGATCCAAACCGTCCCTCGTTGCCGGATCAAATCTCGTTCGCCCGCAGCCATTTAACCCTTCGCCCCTCTCTTGGACGGCCCTGATTTAACTCACCTTGCCGGATCACATCTTGACCGTCCACTGTCACTTACCGCTTCGCTAGATCTAGCAGTCCTGCTCCCCTCCCCTTGCCACTTGTCGAAAATCCGGTGACACCCTTCCCTTTCCTTCTTTTCCCTCCGTCGGCGGTGGGGCCCGCTGATAGGGCCGTCTTCCTCGCCTCTTTCTTCTTCCTCGGCCCGAAACACACGCCGCCATTACCACGCCCCTCGAGCTCCGCTATCTTCGCTCCCGATCGTTACTTCACGCCATTTTGCCGTGAGTGCTCCTCATTCCGCGCATTCAATTCCCGCCGTTCCACCACGGCAAAAGCTCAATTCCGCCGATTGGAAGCTAATGCGGCAGCCCTAATTTCCAGCAAGCTTTTACACTGTGCCGTCCTCGGCCTATATAAGCTACCCCGAGCTCCCTCGACACACCGCCTCCCCCTCGCCCTCTAATTCGAGAGTTTGAGCATCGGAGCCCCTCCCTGTGCATTTTCCCCCTCCACCGTCGGTAGTACTCCGGCGAGCAATTGCATGCGCCTCGGGCCACCCCATGCCTCGGCGACCTCACCTGCACCTCCCCCACACCTCGGCGATCGTCAGCAATCCCCTTTCCGAGCCCTTCTGCCGTCGGAGCTCCTGCGCGCCGATAAGCTCCCTCCGCCGCCGCTCCTCACCATCACCGACGCACTCTGATCACCCTCAGACCCCGCGGAAGTTACCCACGTGTTCCCCGCCTTCCCTTCTACTTCTCGATGCCGTCGGTAGCCGCCACCACGCCGGCGCCGCGACCATTGGATCCGCGCCTCGCTCCGGCCAACGAGCCACGTCGGCACGCGAGCCTACGTGGCAGCCGTGTGGCAGCCCAGTGGCAGCCAGGTGGGCACCACGCCACTGCCACCCGGGCGCCCGACTACCACGTAGCGCTGGCCGGCCACGTCGGCGTTTTGCTGTGATGTGGCAGCCACGTGGTGCCAAGTGGCGGCCACGTCACCCAAATTGTGCCACGCCAGCACCACATCACCTCCCCGTGCGCCCGCGTGCAATCTCAGCCTCGCCCGGTCCGTGGACTCGGTCCACCGTAGACCGGCCCCACCTGTCAGTCGCACTCCGATTTTAAAAACCCCAGGGCTGACGTCATGCTTACGTCACAAACCTGATTTTCCCGTTTAAAATTAATTCGACCAAAAATTAATTATTATGCTGACGTCATAATCCCTATTTTTCGTTAGAAAATTTATTCGGTTAAATTGCCTACTGACGTTAGAAAATGAGTATTTTTCTTTTTCTTTGAATTTAATCTTTAGAAGGCCATAACTTCTTTATTTTAACTCCGATTTGACCCGTTCAAATTTCTAAATTTTTCTAAAATCATGAACTATCCATTTATGGACTCCTTTTGAATTTTTGAATTTTATTGGATTTTCGTTTTCAATATTATTTGGCAATGTCAAGATTTAAATTTTAAATTACAATTCCCAGTTCATTTTTAACCTCAATTCCTTTCCAAATTTTCAGTTCACATCCAAAATTTCAAATTCAAATCTTGCAAAAATTTGAAACCTCCATAAAAATATTTGTTCTATTTTTCTCTAAGTCCAAATATTATTCTGGCATTTCTCTCTTTCAAAACAAAATAAGGAGACTTTCCCTAGGCCAAAATCTTCTTTTATTTAAGGACGCTCAGCTAATAGTTCTCACCTCATCCAGTGCCATAGATCTTTTCCTTTGCAGGTGTTTGGCTATTCCTTTTATCCTAATATTTATTCTTTCCTCCTTCGCTGTTCATCTGCACGCATCCGACCAGCAAACAGTCTATTTTTCAGCTAAAGCCACCATGAGCAATGCATGCATGCAAGAAAAATCAATTCCCTTTTACCAAATTAATTTGCATGCAGTAATAACACCTTTAGTCATTGCCAAGCATCAATTCCTTTCAGTTTTTATCCATTAAAATTTCAGTTTCTTGCATGCAAAGTTGAAACCGACATTTCATTCAATTCGGCCATTACTTCGGCATTCAATTCCGGCCATTCCCTTGCTCCTCTCCACCTATAAATTGAACCCTAGCCTCCTCACCTCATTCCCCACTTGTTTTGCATTCTAGAAAACCAGAAACCCAGCCAAGAAGAAGTTTTGGAAAACTATTCCTTCGGTTGGCTTGTCCCAACAATTTTCTTTCCAACCGATCTTCCGACGACTCGTTCTCCGTCGTCCGAACTCCGAATCTGGTAATTCAAATTCCTAAATTCATATAAATTCATATTCTCCCAGTATATATTTTATAATTTTTGAATTTTATTTCGATTTTATTTGATTTTAGTTTGTTCTTACTTTTCGCGTGTAGACTACGACTAATCCGGAGAGTATAACTTCGACGAACCTCAGCAAACTTCGAAGCAAGGTAAGTTACACCTTTGATCACGTTGCTCCCAGTAATTTAAATTATTTATGTTGATTTTAAATTATTATGCATACCTACTTTTATTGAAACCTAGTTTAAATTCGATTTAAATTCTAATTATACCCAAATCCTTTATGTATGGCCAAATTTGATATTAAACTTCCTTATGCCTTGTCACCATAGATGAAAACCTAGTTAGTGCAATAGTATTGACTAGAAATTTTATAGAATTGCTTAACCATACTTAGAATGATTTAAGTGGGAATATTTGTTTCACTGGAAAATGATGAGTTTCTAAAATCTATTCTTGACTTTGGTGAGTCAAGAAGGAATATGAATGTTTCAAAGAAAAATATAAAATCTTGGTTTGGACCTAGGCTAATGGTTTGGTGATGGGTGCTAGCATGCATTGTTGTTCGGTGACACAATGTTGATTGTCAGGCACAAGGGGTATGTGGAATGAGCCTAAGTCGAGTTAAGGACCGGTCTATGAGCTACTGCTACAAAACCATATCGTACTACCACAAGACTGGTGTGGGACAGTTCTGGCCGACTAATTTGTGAGGTCCCAATTTTGGGCTCGCTATAGGTTGAATGTGAGCGTGGTGTAGGCCATGAGAAGCCTCACACGGCACAAGAGGGGGCTCCAACTTGTGAATTCAAGTTATGGTGAAACCTTAGTGGCGGCGTGACCAGGTTGAAGGCTTATCATTGTAAAGGCCTTATTATGATTTTCTCAGTCGCACACCTACGGAAGCGTGTAATGGCCGACAATATGAGATAATCATATCTTGTGGGTAAAGCTGTATAACCTCTGCAGAGTGTATAAACTATCCTGGATAGTCGTGCCCACGGTCATGGGCAAGCCGAGTAAAGTTTTTCACGGATTAGACCTTAATTTTTAAAATGATTTCTGAAAGGGCCTATGGATGGATGGAATCCATGGGAGATGAAAAAGTATATGGATATGGATGGAATCCGTATGAGATCTTTTGGAAAAGATGAACCAGGTGGGATACCTGTGAATAGGTTAGTGTTTGGTCAGAGCCTGCACTAACGATATTATTTTGTTAAATTACTCTTTCTATCTATCGTATCAAATTCAGCTTTTGAATCTATTTACTGTATTTACCTCAATTCTGCTTTTCCACACAAATAAACTACTATGCCTTCCATTGTCAACCCTTATGCATGCATGAACTCTGTTAAACCTCCTGGTGTAACTTGTGAAGAACTTTATGTACTCATGTTGCTTCATTCACCATTTTCAGTGAAGGACTTCATCAACTTCGGTGAGAATAACGACGAGTAGGCCACGTCTTACAGTCATTCGCCTGTGGGCAGGCAGGATGGACTGCTGCTTTGTGGTTCTTTTTCCGCTGCTTATATTTAATTTTGGTTTATAAACCTTTGATGTAACCTTTGGCCATCAGGCTCATATTTAGTTAATGAATAAATGTCATTGTGCATGATATAAATCTTTGTTATCGATCATGTGCACTAGCTTGATCCTTGACTAGTGCGATTTACAGAGAGGATCCAGAGTCGTTGTTCGGTCCGACAATTACAACACACAGACCACTAATTCATATCTAAGCCTCCAAACTAGGGTAAAGTAGTGGACTCCAACTATCTAGCGGCTTTTTGCAAGTTATCCTTAACACTAGTACTATTTTAAAATCTATCGACAAGACACCGAAACAATCTTAGTAGTGTAGAAAAATATTTAATTGTCTAGTCTACTAATGATTAGTTATACAATAATTTATTATTATTATTAAGGTTGTCAAGGTGAATTTGGCCTTCAAGTGAAACATGGGTTTTCGGTTGTAGGACTTAACTAATTATCATGTCATTCCAAACAATTATTTTAAATAAATAGTAGTGCACAAATAATATTAATGAAAAGTAGTGATAATTAAATAATAATGTAGGGACAATATGATAAAAAATATGTGACTCACCTTTAGAGTTTTTTATTACTTCTTTGTAGAATTTTGTTTTACACTATCCAACTTAATTGCTCTAATAGCTTCTCTGTTGACCAACTAGTCGAATCCGAATAATAGCACAAAAGAACAAAAATAAATAAGTTTTTACTTTATAGATTGCAAGCTAGGAATAAAATGCAATAAAATATCTAAAAAAGATATAAAAGAAGGTGGGTTTGGGCGGATAGAGTTTAGCAGTGCTTGGTTAGGTCGAACGGAGTTAAAAATAGGTTAGACGAGCTCAAGATGGTCAAAATGAGTATAAATAGGCTTAATAGGTTTCAGATGAATAGTAACAAGTTGGATGAATAATACTAGGTTGGCACTATTCCTAACGGGTTGGGCTAGGTGAACAGTGTTGAACCTATTTATTATGGTTGCGAATCGGGTTGAATAGTAATGAGTTTAGGCTATGAACATTGTTGGGCTAGATGCAGACAATGTTGTGTTGTGAACTGTGCTTGGTCCCTTTGGCCTATTGGGCTTTCACTATTTTGGGTCTACTTAGCCGACCCATCGACAGCCTACTAGGCATGAAGCCGAGCTGGCTTGGCTTGAACATGCACTATGGCCGACGAGCAGAGGAAGGAGACGACGGCACGATTATGCATCGGTGAGGGCTAACGACGACGAGTGGTGGTGCAACAAGGTTAAGTGAAGTCCAAGTCATTTTGGGTATGTGCAATGTTGGAGGGGCTCTGGAGAAGGCTAGCAGCGAAGAGGGCTCGCTAGAGCTAGGCCACGACACGGCGGCACTCCGATGGGGTTTTGGCTAGATTGAGAGTGGCTCGAGCTTCTACGATGTGTTAGGCTAGTTTGGCCTATGCGTGGTTGTCCAAGGTGGTCATGCTTAGCTGATGGTGGTGCATGACGTCGGCGGCTTAGGGGCGACGAGAGGGGTCAGCATGGTCAGGGTTGGCTTAGTTGTGTCAGGAAGGTGCTAAGGTAATGAGGAATTGGTTCGGAATTGAGGTTTGAGGAGAAATCACATTTTGGGGCTCACTAGAGTGGGGATGGTGGCGATAGCCTTTCTTGGCCAAAGAGGAGAAGGTAATGCTTTGAGATTGTGATTTGGTGCAAATAAAGATGAGGTAGCTACTTGGTTTGACTTTATAATCTATTGAAGGCAGTGGCGCGAGGACCAGGGCAATGCCAAAGCTAGCGCATGGACGACAGTGCTGGCGATTGAGGCGATTCAAGCGAGGTTGGTGGCGCACCGGCGATAACGGTGCCATCATGAGGCATAGTGAGCCTCTCTAGCATAGGCATGCATCTTTGGAGAGGTGATTTAAGGCGTAAGACGGGTGTCAAGTCACGAGGTGGCCACGGAGGTCGGCGGCAATAGAGGCATGACGCGTGGTTGGGAATTGGTGTGATGGCCAATTAATACTTAGTCGGTGAGTGGCAAGGCACTATGCGGAGCGTGGCGTGAGTGAGTGGCATGCGCTTGGCCAACATGCGGCTAAAGGACAAGGGAGAGACGCACGGGAAAAAGCGCCAAGGCCAGAAAGGAAGCGAAATACCAGAAAGGGAATGTGTAAAATCAAGAAAAACTTCCTAGTTTGACAAGATTTCAAAATCAAGCAAAATTCAATGAAATTTCAAAATTTGGTTTGTTTCAATTACTCTAATACATACAATTATAAAAGAAGTAAAGGGCTTCTCTGCAAAAGCTGGTGTAGCTATCAAAATGCCCCTTTCCATGGTTCCATGGTGGCTGCCATGTCATCTGATAAATCTTGCATGACATTAGTGTTGATATAATCGAGACTTTGTCAGATGACCAAACACTTCACAGAGAAAAGTCTGAAGTCTGCCGAAACCTGCACAAAGTCTGAAATTGCAAGCTGCTGGTTTTGTTTGCGCCTTGTCAGAATAAAACTACAGTCAAGATCTGCATGTCCGAGTTGTTTGGATCGAGTCAGTATGACAGGAGATCAGGAGTTTAGTTAGGAAATCAGTTAGCTATTCGTGATGTCATAAATATTCAATGTAATCTATTAAGTTTCTTGAAGATTTGCTTCCCTGTGTCTTGTATTCAGTTTATTCATCATCATACGACAATAGAAATAAACTCGAACTTTTGTCTACTTTGAGCTTCTGCCTTCCCAATTCTTCTTCAGAGTCTTTGCCGTGTCTTGTTTTCCCACAAACCTTTTGAGCGATATACACCATCACTGAGATTTGGTTTAATCCGTGAGATTGAGTGTTCCTAGGGCTTATACCATCATGTGGTATTAGAGCACGGTGGCGTATGCCCAAATATCCTAGATTCGAGCTGATGGCTTTGACTGCGCAGCAGGCGACAAGAGAGGGTGGCAGTGTGCCATTCCAATGTCCACAGCTGTCGGCATCCAATTACACTACCTGGGCGATCAAGACGGAAGCCATAATGGATGCTCAAGGGATTTGGGAGGCTGTGCAACCAGCAGCCGGTGTGGCTATTGAGATGAAGAAGGATAAGACAGCTCGTGCATTCATCTTCCAGGCGGTGCCCGAAGATGTGCTCCTGCAAGTCGCGAAGAAGAAGAAGACTGCAAAGGAGGTGTGGGATTCATTGAAGACTCGGTTTCTTAGAGTAGATCACGTGCAGAAGGCGCGATTGCAGACCCTGAGAAGCGAATTTGAAGCTTTACGTATGAATGAAGATGACACTATTGATGAATTTTTTGACAAGTTGAGCGGGATGGCAAGAAAATTCATCACTCTTGGCGAAGTTATGGAGGATGCATTACTTGTCAAAAAGCTCCTCGATTCGGTGCCTAACAAGTACCTCCAGCTATTGGCCTCAATTGAGCAATATTTGGATCTTAACTCAATGCCATTCGAGGAAGCAATCGGGTGTCTGAAGGTGTATGAAGAGAGGATTCATCTTCGTAGCACCAACACCAATTCCGAGGGATCACTCCTACTCACCCAGGCCGAATGGGAGGCACAAAGACAAGAACGATCCGGCAACCCATCCTTCCCGAGAGGACGGGGCATGAGAATAAACGGTGGTGAAGGCCGTGGCCGTGAGATGAGAACAGGAGGCGGCGACAACCGTGGACGTGGAAGAAGCTACGGACGTGGACCTGGTCGAAGAAGAGGAGGCCGTGGAGGCCCCACATGGATTCGCCCGGATGGCGAGTACAGTGTAGGATCGATACACACTAAGATAGGCAATCAGAGGGAGGTGAATGATTGCAGAAGCTAAAAATAAATTTTAAGACTCCCTTCTAATTATCTCTAGTAATCAAAACCTTGATGCAACACATGCATGCAGTCTCATGCTAAAAGATAATGAGCACTTACTTTAATTACTTAGCACTAATCCTCTTTTCCTCTCTCCTCTTACAAAAACTCAAAACCAGCACATCAACTAAAACTTCTAGATATCACGTGATGGGCTTGTTGAGAAAAGACCCTTACCTGGCTTTTACACATGCAGTGAGGACAGCTCACTGTCCTTGACAAGACAAGATGTGAGGAGAAATAAGAAATCAGCACACATGTAGATGTAGATTATCTAGTAACTTCTCTTGTTTTATGACGTGCATGTGTTCCCATGCAAAGCAATTTACTTTGAGGACATACAAGCTAAAACATTAATCAACTCACCGTATGCCCAAAGCAGAACCGCACCTCTCTGTTGCTTCTCCAGAAAATCACCACGCGAACGCTATTCTTTTCTTCCGTGATCACCTGCGCCACCTATTGCATCCAAGCAAACGCACTGTAGCCTTTCTTCGTTTCTTCCGAGAACCTAATTCTCCGATTGTTCTTCTCCAAAGAATCACGCCAAAGCACAAAAACAGCAGCTGCTGCAACACCTCTTTTCTTTTCGCCGAACTCCAATAGCGCCCGAACAGCGGCGAATCAATCTCGTTGCCCTTTTTTTTCGCAAAATCTCGAAGCAAGCGTAGATTCACGCAAGCAGCTGCACCAAACACAAACCAATCTCTCTCTCTCCAACTAAGAAGTCATGCATGACAAAACAACTCGTTGTTTGCTTTTCCTCAAAAGCTGCACAAAACACAGCACCAAAAGTATTCCCTACGTCTCTTACAAAGAACCGCTCGCACGCACGCACTTTATCTATCCAACTACTCCAACTCCAACACGGAGACGAGAGCCAAGACTCCGTATTTGACTTGTATCCGTATTTGACTTGTATTCTATGGCCGTATACACCACACGCCAGCTTGCATGTATAGCTCCACTCGTTGGGCCATCCAGCTGTAACAGGCTGTCCGCACCTGCAGCCTTGCCGCACGCCTCCGCTTGGGCTGCTGCTCCACCAGACCACCAAGACTTCACACGCTAGCCACACACATGCATTGCATGGCAAGTCTTGTCGTGCCAGCCGCACAACACTCCGTCGTGACGCATCTCAGCGTCTCCAACGCCGCGTCATCTCCATGTACATTGTTCTCTAGCCTGAACATCCCGCATGACATTCTTGACCGATAGGACCTCAGTTCCTCCCTGAACTTAGTCCCGAAACCTCAGTTCCACCCGAACCTAGTTTCAGTCCCGTCATCGACCATGTTCCGCCTCAAGCAACACCTGCACATGAGTAAACAAACAACCACATACGAGCACAAGTCCACGACTTGACTCAAGTCAATCCGCACAATACCTCACACGAGCGTATCATGCAACATACGACAATCCGCACACGTTATCACATCATAAGCAATATTAAAACCAACGTTGTCAATTATTCATCACCTAAAATACCACATGGTCTAACATACAGTCATGAACCTGAGATGGGCTGTGACAAGAGCCGTGTGAAATGCTACAATTGCGATGTCTTCGGCCATTATGCCTCCAAGTGCCGGAGCAAGCATCGTAGAGAAGAGGCACATCTCACACGCACGAAGGAAGAAGAACCAGCACTAGTGCTAACGGTCGGTGCTGAGTCCCGAAAGATGGTACTGCTGAACAAAAACAAGACACAGCCCCAGCTGAGAACAAGCGAAGGTATTAACAGTGACTCAAATACTTGGTACTTTGACAATGGGGCTAGCAATCATATGTCTAGGGAACGAGGCAAGTTTCGAGACATTGATAATACAGTCCAAGGTCACGTGAGGTTTGGAGATGGCTCCACTATGAAGATTGAAGGAAAGGGAAATGTTTTGCTACGGTTCAAGAGTGGACAACAAAGACTTCTTACAGAGGTATATTACATCCCTAGTTTGTGTAGTAACATCATTAGCATTGGCCAATTAACTGAGGCAGGGAGCAAGATTGTCTTGGTGGGAGCATACTTATGGTTTTGTGACCGAGAAGGCAGATTGCTGATGAAAATTCAGTGATCTCCAAACTGGCTTTATAAAGTGGACTTAGAAACCTGCAATTCAATGTGTATGCTTTCAGATATCTCCAATCCTGCCTGGCTATGGCATGCACGACTGGGTCATGTCCATTTCCAATCACTCAAGATGATGGTAGAGAAAGGCTTAGTGATCGGATTACTCAGAACTGATCATCCAGGCCAGGTGTGTGAAGGATTTTTGCTCGGGAAGCAAACACGGCTTCCATTTCCAGCAGCAACAACTTATAGAGCTGAGGAGAAGCTCAAGCTTGTTCACGCTGATCTCTGTGGTCCCATTTCACCCTCAACACCGGCTGGGAATAAGTACTTCCTACTCCTTGTTGATGACTACAGCAGGAACATGTGGGTGTATAGATCAAAGACAAGAGCAATGTGTTTGAGGAATTCAAGAAATTCAAGACATCTGCAGAGACACAAACTGGTCGGATGCTCAAAGTGTTGAGGACAGATCGTGGGGGGGAGTTCCTATCAAATGCATTCAAGTTTTCTATGAAAGTGAGGCAATCCAACACCACCTCACTGCACCCTACACGCCACAACAAAATGGCATCGTAGAGCGGAGGAATAGAACTGTATTTGCTATGGCACAGAGCTTGATGAAGAGCAAATAAATACCTGGAAGATTCTGGGGAGAGGCTGTGAGGCACTCGGTATATATACTGAACCATGTGGCCACGAAGGCTATTCTCACTGCTACCCCCCATGAGATGTGGACTGGCAAGAAGCCGAGGCTGGACTACTTAAGAGTTTTCGGCTGTGTAGCTCATGTGAAGACTCCTTCAACACTAGTCAGGAAGCTAGATGATCGGAGCACTCAGATGGTGTATTTTGGAGCCGAGGAAGGAAGGAAAGCTCATAGGCTGTATGACCCACACAAGAACAAGATCTGTGTCAGCTGAGATGTAATGTTTGAAGAGGATAGAAGATGGGACTGGAGCATAGAAGAGAGAAGTTCTGGTGGACACATTATATTCGCTATTCAAGAACCTGAAAGTGAAGAAGCTTTGGTAACTGAAGAACATACTGGAGAGCCCGTTTCACCTTTGACAACGGCTACTCAGATGACGGATGACCATTCACCAATACAGACTGCGGAATCCCTAGTACCAATCACACTGGTAGGTCTATTTGAACTACCGGAAGGAGATGATTTGTCACACAGTGACCAGTCACTATCTTCAGAAGAGGTACTAGTCAAATACCGAAGCCTTAGTGAGATATATGAAGTAACTAAGGAGATACAAGTGCCTTATGACAAATTGTTGCAAGTTGCAGTACAGGAACCGACAACCTACACAGAAGCTGTCAAGGACCAGCAGTGGGTTACTGCAATGGATCAAGATATGGATTCAATTGAGAAGAATAATACTTGGTATCTAATTGAACTACCAAGAGGACATAAACCTATAGGATTGAAATGGGTTTATAAACTGAAGAAGAATTCAGATGGAGAAGTAGTGAAGTACAAAGCAAGAATTATTGCAAAGGGTTATGTGCAGCGTCAAGGGATAGATTTTGAAGAAGTGTTTGCACCTGTGGCCCGAATAGAAATAGTCAGATTGCTACTAGCTCTTGCGGCCCAAAACAAATGGCAGGTGCATCATATGGACGTAAAGACGATATTTCTCAATGGAGAATTGCAAGAAGAAGTGTATGTCTCAAAGCCGGAAGGATATGCAGTGAAGAATCAAGAATATAAAGTGTATCGGTTATCCAAGGCATTATATGGGATGAGACAAGCTCCTCGAACCTGGAACCTACGGCTTGACAAAAGTTTGAGAGGACTTGGATTCATCAAATGTCCACAAGAACATGCAGTCATATGAAAACAAATGGAACCGAGATGCTGCTAGTTGGTGTCTATGTGGATGACCTCATTGTGACAGGTGCTAAAGGAAGAGCAATCCAAGATTTTAAGAGCCAGATGATGAAAGAATTTGAAATGGCAGACTTGGGCCTACTCTCCTATTATCTCAGTATTGAGGTGGAACAATGATGAGGACATCATTTCAACTGATATGAACACTCCTCTTACTACTATCTTGAATGATGTCCAAGGTCTAATTACTCGGGCACATGCTTGTCAACTAAATTATGAGGTAAATTCGTTTCTAGGGCTAAGTGTATCACTTAAGAACTCTATGATGCTGCCTAATGGAGATGACTTGCTTGTGCTTAGGAATCTAGGACGGGACAGCGAGGAGTTGATGATATGCATCAAGGAAGGAGAAGGCAATTGTTGGACTTCAGTGCGCGAAGCCCTACAGGTGCGAAGTCCCTACTTCGCTCATCGTGCAAAATCTTCGACGTCGAAGTCGAAGTCCCACTTCGATGTGTGAAGTCCTGCAGATGCGAAGTCCCACTTCGATGCACGAAGTTCTACAAGTGCGAAGTCCCTACTTCGCTCGTCGTACAAAATCTCCGACGTCGAAGCGGAGTCCCTGGTCTTCTGACTTCGAAGTCCTAATTCGGAGTAGTCGGAGTTCACAAAATCTTGGTCTTCAGCGTGGAGCCTCTGGACCTTCGGTAGCAAGGACTTGGTGATGCGTCACCTTTTGGGCCAAGGGCCTTGTAACACCACGTAGGCTATTTGGGCCACCGCGGCCATACTGTTCACGTAAACAGTAACTGTGAATAGTACCATACCCCTTTTCATTAGATAAGTGCGGCCTCTCCCTTCCCTATTTTAGGATGTCGCACCCCTTTAGTTTTTCTTGGGTTTTTCTTAAGAGATTATTCTGCTTAGCAGTCTCACCGCACGTCCGGTTGAGGAACCCTAACTTGTGAACTTAATCTTTATTCGCAATACAATTTCAGATTGCATCTTTTACTTTCTTGCTTGTGTTCTCGATTCGCTTGTAGGAAATAGCCTTCTTGGCGAGGTCAACCGCGTTCGGCACGGTTGATAACCATCGGAGCAGTGGTGTAGTAATTGCGAGGGGTTCAATCTGTTTTGGTCGGAGCCTTTGGATCATCAACGTTGTGTACTCCACAATCGACTTATCAGTACCTTTCGGAAGATCGGGCCATCGTCACATTAAACAAGGTGAAAATGCCATCACTCTCAAGCAGTCGGGCTATGCACATAAGGTTCTACAGCAGTTCGGGATGTAGGACTGTAATCCTTGCAAGATCCCAATGGAGCCGAAGCTACAACTTGGAAAGAACTCACATGGTGAGCCTGTTGATCCAACTGAGTACAGACGTGTTGTCGGATGCCTGAGATATCTATTAAACACACAGCCAGATCTGTCCTATTCAGTCGGTGTGGTTAGTAGATATATGGAGAAGCCAACGGTTGAGCATCAAAAAGCTGTCAAACAAATACTTAGATATTTAAAAGGCACCACAGACTATGGATTGGAATATGCCACAGGTGGTGAAGGAAAGCTGATTGAATATAGTGACAGCAGTTTGGCCTGTGATGTAGATGACAGGAGAAGCACCGGAGGATTGATATTCTACCTGAACAATAGTGCAGTTTCATGGGCATCTCAGGAGCAAAAGTGTGTTGCATTATCATCCTGTGAAGCCGAGTTTATGGCTGCAACTGCAGCAGCGTGCCAAGCGATCTGGTTAAGAAGTTTGCATAGTGAATTAACCGGTCATTATCCAGAAGCAGTTGAATTATTTGTGGACAACAAATCAGCAATTGCGCTAATGAAGAACCCAGTTTTTCATGGGAGAAGCAAGCATATAAATACCCGATTCCATTTTATCCGGAAAAGTATTGAGAAGGGAGAAATTGCAATTCGACATATATGTGGAGAAGAGCAGCGTGCAGACCTGCTTACAAAGTCACTTGCCAGACAGAAATTTTCAGAAATGCGTGAGCTAATTGGAGTTAAAGATCTGGCATAGCAAAGTCTAGATTAGGGGGGTCTGTTGGTATAATCGGGACTTTGCCGGATGACCAAACACTGCACAGAGAAAAGTCTAAAGTCTGCCGAAACCTGCGCAAAGTCTGAAACTGCAAGCTGCTGGTTTTGGTTGCGCCTTGTCAGAATAAAACTGCAGTCAAGATCTGCATGTCCGAGTTGTTTGGATCAAGTCAGCATGATGGGAGATCAAGAGTTTAGTTAGGAAATCAGTTAGCTATTCGTGATGTCATAAATATTCAATGTAATCTGTTTTCTTGAAGATTTGCTTCCCTGTGTCTTGTATTCACTTTACTGTTCATCATACGACAACAGAAATAAACTCTGAACTTTTGTCTCACCTGAGCTTCTGCCTTCCCAGTTCTTCTTCGGAGTCTTTGCCATGTCTTGTTTTCCCACAAACCTTTTGAGCGATATACACCATCACTGAGATTTGGTTTAATCCGTGAGATTGAGTGTTCCTAGGGCTTATACCATCAATTAGTGGTCACTACAATGACCCACTAAAAGAGTTCAGTGACTTAAATATGCATTTTGGAAGAATAGTGATCTATTTGAACCACCTTCACAAGTTCAGTGACCCACAATGCAATTTATGTAAAAGTGACTCTGGATAAAGTATGTAAATTCCCAACTTTTACATTGAAGCTTCTAGATGAACAACATATTATTATTAAGTCTTTGAGTCAATGGACGTACTGGACATCTTTATCTTTCTCGCTAGAGACTCCAGATCTTGCAACGACATCACGATTTGCATCTTCATTGATGTAGAACCTACGCCCCAATAGAGGGGTTGTTCTCATTGGCAAAAAAAAAAAAGAGAGAAGATTTAATTGTACAAAACTCGGTATGATGTCAATCTTTGGCGTTGTGTCAGCATTATCGTCCAAGTGAGTCTGGTAAAATCCATCACGTGTAAGGGAAATCTGGTTGAGAACCTGATGAAGAAGAACAAAAATAAAACAACTTATCTAAAAAATAAAAACATCTAAAATTACTTCTGTAAATCATAAATAGGTTCTCCACCCACTCAACTCCGATGAGATACTGTAGAAGAGGAGGGAGGAGCCAACATGGACTGAACTTGCAGCCGGCGGCCATGGTTCCCCGACGGCTCCTTCTTTCTCGTTGGAGCTGTTCGTAGTTTATAACAATCAATGCGACCAGAGACTGCAGCCGCGCCACGGTCTGCAGACACACTTTCGGCCTGCTATTGGGCTTGGGCTGAGGTCTTATTAGGGTTGCAAATAAGGGCCGTTGGCTATGTCTTAGGCTGTCATGAAGGCGTGGGGTGGATTGACCTCATGGAATTTTTTTTTGCAAAGCACCCTATTTTCTGTTGAAAATTGTATAGAAGGGTCTTACAATAGTAACATTTTCTATGAAATCGACCCCACTCAACATACAAATTTGATAATCTACCACACCTGTACTTACTGACACAACAAAAAGAAAGGCAAGAACAAGGGAATTGCATTCAGGCACAAAGGCATTGCATGACCTCAAAGTGCCCTCAAATTTCTATTGCATTTCAAATACTCTACATACAACGATAGTATGAGACTGACCAGCTAAAGACCATTTTCTCAAGTTTACCATCACCATGAAACTTCGTATGTAAAGTATAATTTAACAGAAAACAGAAGAGGTTTCCGCAATTTATGGTACGACTAAATCCTTATTTCCCTTCTTTTCTATTGCTCATTTAATGTTGATAATATATGTCCTTTGGTATATCTAACGTGAACCAAAAGTCCTCATAATGTATACCCCATCCTCACAAATTGAAGCAAAACTCTACTTCAATGTGGAAAAGACCCTGTCAGCTTGATATGATCAAGGGTACTTCTCAAGCCATAGCGTTCAACTGCTCGACTGCCAGCTCGAAACCCATCTCCATATGCTGCAGAAGAATCTGTTTCAATCTGGTGCTTGAAGAATTCTCCAAGTTTCTTCTCGAAGTCAGTCTTTGCACCCTTTTTTGATGACGAGGAAGCTGAAGATGATGATGATGATGATGATGCTGAGGTGGTTTCAGTGATGCTGCCAGAACCTGAAGTGATTTCTGACTCAAGCCACAAATGAGCTAGAACCTGACAGATGCCTTCTTCAACCTCTGGACTAAGGGTTCGGTATCCTACCAAAAAAGATATTAAGAAAATGTAGCAGTGATTGATGACACAAAAAAATATAAGTATGACGAGGTACAAGATGCGGCAAAAAGAAAATACACAAGCACAACAGAAGTACCTTTAAGTCGAAGGTAAGCATGCATCATCTCATGAGCCAGAATCGAGCCAGTTAGCAGTCTGCATGCAATTAGATCAATGGAAATAAAAACCTATGCGCACAGTTGGTAGATTGGTTGCAGACTCAACACCAATAAAAAAACTACATCATACATCAAATGTGATCACCAGTTAATTTGGTAAATGATGAAAATAAATAAAATTTACCTTGGCAAGCCATATAATATAAGAATTGCAGTTACTTCACACCGCCGAACTAGTCTGCACGGTCCTGTAATCACGTCTATGATTTTGTTTCCTGGTCCAATTATTGGTCTTCTCAATATCTGCATAGGATTATGTTATTTAACCGTAAATTCTCATGAAGTACCAAGTTCACATATTCAGTAGATAAATTAATGCAGTACAAGTCACTGTTTTAAGAACTTACAGTTCTGACAATTTGCTCTTCAGATAGGCAGAGACCCCTGGTTTCAGGAAGGTGATGTCCCTAATCAAGGAGGTTACAAGAACAATTAGTTAATAACTAAATGTACATTATGCTTCACACATTACAGAATGGTGAATATCATGTCACTTACATTTTTCTCTGCTTCCATGGCTTCATTTAGAGCTTGTCGCTCAACCAAAAGTAAGGGAATTTGTTGTTCTACTTTCATGTTCAAACCCTCATAGAATTCCTGAATATCAATGTATACTGGTTGGCACTCATTCGTGTCCATTATTGCAGTATTCAGACACTCCAAGCAGAGTTTGCGGCCATCATCTAATGTTATGTACTTACTATCCTCTGGCTGGGTTGATGATAAAAAAAATGAAAGAAGGAAAACTCATTAGACTCACCAAAGTCGCGAAGATGTGCGCTATGAATGGCAAAAATTAAGAAATCATCAAATGCACATGCATATTTCTGAAACAGGCACACATATACAAGTTGAAGCAGCTGTAACTGAAGAAACATGCCAAAATGCCAGTTACTTTCTGATAATACCATCGCTACATATATAATCGTTTCGTAGCCATAACACTAACCTCCATTCGTTCACAACTGCAGCACCTAGGGGTACCATCATTTTCATGAGAAGGGCAATACTTCTGCATCCAGAAAGGATGGGCCCGGTATTCAATGAGGCCATTTTTATTTGTTGGAATCTGATCACAAAAATGCATCAGCACACATATAAATAAAAAGTTAGCTACCACTAAATACTCAAGCTCATTCATAAACTTGAAAAGATGAATACTCACAAATTTCTTGCAAACATCGCATTTTGGATGAAAGAGCTCCTTGTAGCAGGATCTGTGGTATGGATGATCTTCATGCACTGCAAACTTCCCGAAAGAAAGGTTGACGTTAATTATTTCATCACGTTGAAGCATGTTAAGTCGAAATATGCTAGGTTTCTGTACCTCATATTCTGATATTGGCCTATCGCAAGCAAAACACCTGAAGCACTGAGGGTGCCAAACAGAGTCCATACAACTAAGAAACCGTCCATGTCTAATTGGAGTTTTACATCCAGCACAAACCCTACACAAGTCAATGTGGCACAACCATACCTGTAAAAATAACAGAACAAAAAGAAAAAAAAACCTTCCAAGGAAACAAATGGAGCGAGAAGAGAACCCAAGGATTCCACCATATTGCACTAGAGCAAGGCTCTGAGAAGTGAGAACCAAGGTTATTAAGTCGACAAGTCGACACTACCCTCCTAGTGACCGACTAGTCGACCGACTAGTCGCTGACTAGTCGACAAATACTGTTTATACTATTTATATGAATATATATAGAGAGAGAGGGACTTTATTGCAATTTCAGACACAAAAAAGGCTAAACTGCAAAATACCAATCCCCATAACCCCCCTGCCTCGCCTCTTAGCCCCCACCCCACAGTGCAAAGATCGGCCTCTTCGCCTGGCTCGCTCTCCTCCCGGCTCCTCTCCTCTCAACCTCTCCTCCCGACCGATGGCTCCCCTCCTCCCGGCCCTCTCCTCTTGACCTCCCTCCCGGCCGGCCTCCACCTCCTCCTTCTCACAGCATCCTCCCGACGGCAACAAGCCGACGCGGCTCACCTCCTCCCGGCTCCTCTCCGAGGAGGAGATCGAGAGGAGCCGAGGAAGGAGGCGGAGGCCGGCCGAGGGGAGGTCGAGAGGAGAGGGAGCCGAGGAGGAGGCGAGGGGCTTATCTGATCTGCAATGGAGGAGGAGGGAGGCCGATCTGATCTGTGGCGCGGCGGCATCGCAGCCGGAATCGCGAGATCTGGGGCGATCCGCGCGCGGCGGCAACCGGCGGCGACGGTGGCAGATCCGACGGCGGCGACGGCGAATCCGGACGGCGGTGGCGGCGCCGTCGAGTCGTTGGCTCGATCGCTCCTTCGCGGCGACTTGTCGCCTAGTCGTCGACTAGGCGACGACTTGATAACCATGGTGAGAACCCAAGGAGACCATTGATTCAATATTGCAAACATTATAGTATTGAGTACTGACTTTGCAATACAAGCATGCAAAGAGGGAATTGTTCCATGACTTTAAGGCAAGAAGAAGATGATACTCCCTCTGTTCTCAAATAGATGTCGTTTTTGAATGCATGCAGTCAAGCGTTTAAAACTGACCACCAATATACACACAAAAAATATGTAAATGGTATTAGTAAAATTGTCACCGAAAGTAATTCCATATCATTATATTTTTAATACTTTGTCCTAGCATATAATTAGAAAAGTAATAGTCTGAAACAACAAGCAAAAGAGAATGCATGTAACAATAAATACTGCTAAGACACTGCATGTGTTTACAATGTTTTCAACCAAATTCAACGCAATCAACAAGCCACTGCATACACTCTCCTCACCAATCAAATGGTCCCAATCACCTTCTGATCTTCCACTTAGCAATAAGATTTAGATCGGCAATTTTGATAAGCTTTCAACCTCCTTAATTCAAGGATTTGCCTGTGTAAGCAGGTGCATATGTGTATGTGCATGTCTGAGTGTTTTTTAGGCTGGGGGTGGGAAGCATGAGGGGGACCACACATTTTATCAGTAAGGGGCAATGAATGTACAAACTCTATAGTAGAATTAATATGGTACAGCATAAAGAATTAACAAGATACGAAACTGAAAAACAAAAGGAAAAGGAAAAGAAAGAAATGGTACATTCAGAGTTACTAGTACAAATACCACAGAAGAACAGACTACGCAAGAACATCAAAATATTGATTTGAACCCTGCAAAATTTACTGCTAGAGATGCAAAGCATTACATGTCTTTTTTTTTTTTGTTAAAGTTCCCTAGCCATGTTGATGAGAATAGGATAGGTGTTGATAGAAAACTGGAGTTGTGGAGAAAGACTTTTGAATCGAAGGGCATTAAACTTAGTAAGATTAAAACTGAGTATATGATGTTTAATTTTAACGGTGCCAGGGTAAATAATGGAAATGTTAGTCTGGACGAACAAGTAGTGCCTAGGAAAAACACGTTTTGATATTTGGGATCGATGCTACAATGGGACGGCGAGATTGATAAAGACATGAGCCACATGATAAGAGCGGAGCAGGTGAAATGGTGCCAAGCATCGATTGTGTTGTGTGATAAAAAAAATCTCTCAAAAGCTAAAGGGTAAATTCTATAGGACAGCAATTAGACTTGCAATTCTATGTGAAGCGGAATGTTGGGCGACTAAAAGACAACATGTACAAAAGATGTGTAGCGGAAATGAAGATGCTGCAGTGGATCTGTGGTCACACAAGGTGAGATCGAATCCGCAATGATGATGTATGTGATAGGGTGGAGGCAGCACTAATTAAAGAGAAACCTGTCCAACATTGCTTGAGATGTGGATATGTGGTCACACAAGGCGAGATCGAATCCGCAATAATGATATATGTGATAGGGTGGAGGCAACACTAATTGAAGAGAAACTTGTCCAACATCGCTTGAGATGATTTGAACATCCTCAACGGAGGCCTTCAGAGGAACCGATACGTAGTAAAATTTTAAGAAATAAGAAGAGGCAGAGGTCGACCAAGACTGACGTGCGAGGAAGCAGTTAAAAAAGACTTGAAGGATTGAAATGTATCAAAAGAATTAGCTTTGGATAGGAGTGTATAGAAATTAGCGATTCACGTACCGGAACCATAACATAAAAAGTAGGTTTATACTACTATTTAATAATCAACATCTAGAAAAGGCTTATACTCAAGGCTCCAAAACCCGGAACCGGGTGTAATCCCAGTCGGCGGATGGTAATGGTAACCAGCCAGTTACCAGAAATCTCAGGAAAAACTCGAACAAATTTCATTATTCGAAATTTAAATTTGGGCGATTTCAAACCGGTAACCGTTCCAGTAACCGGTCAAACCCGGAAAAACCGGTGGAACAGCTAGGAAAACTAAAAAAAGGCAAAGAAAATATAGGAGAAAAATAATTGATGCATATTTACTTCATACAGTAGGTAATCTAGCACAACAAATACCTAAACCAATCTAGAAAGTGCATTATGTCATCATAAATCTAAATTTACATTTGAGTAATCCCAACTAGTTTTTTTATCCCAGCATCGACCGGTCTTCCAAGAATCGCGGTTAATGGCTAGTAATGAAGCATCGCCGGCGTAATCACGGTTTTTCGAACCCTGCTTATACTTTTGTCTGTTTCTACATAGTATAGTGCAGTGCCAGGGTGCAAAACATTATGAATCACATGTCATATGTTTTTCACAACAAAATGGCCTAGGAATTGTTGTCATCCGACAGACTGCCTGTACCTCCTCATCTCATGCAATGAAGCTGGTCATGAATCAATATTACTATATAAAGTACATATGCTGCATTTTGCTTCATACCCCAATAGATATACAAGATGAAACATCCACACTCGTAGTTGGTTTTACCTTCATCTTTTTTTTTGTGAGATCAACAAGTTATAGCAATGGATCTTAGGGCAACACATCTGATGCCCAATATCTCTGCATGGTTTTACTTTAAAATTAAAGCACATTAACGCATGCTTCTTATTAAATTGCAATTAACTACTCTCATTAGTGTGAAGTGCAATAAACACTTAACTTACTAATGTCTTAACAAAACAAAACAGACTTTTCCAAATTGACATATAAAGGGTTATTTAAATCATCCCAAGAAACTGGAGTTGGGGGAGGATCCCTGCGCTACCTTGGGCCCACAACCACCTCAGAGTAGCTGTGCTCGTTGGAAGGTCTACCCTAAGCCAAGTCTAGGGCCAACCCGGGCGGAGTACGCGGGATCGACCCTAGGAGGATCCGGGGCCAACCCCAGGCGGAGTATGCAGGATCGGCCCCGAAGACGTCCGGGGCTGACCCAGGTGAGGTGCACAAGGTTGACCCTAGGAGGATCCTAGGCCAACCCTAAACGAGGTGTGCAAAGTCGACCTTAGAAGAACCCTAGGCCAACCCTGGACGAAGTACGCAAGGTTGGCCCTAGGAGGACTCTGGGTCAACCCTAAGTGAAGTACGCAAGATCGACCCTAGGAGGACCCTGGGCCAACCTCAGGTGAAGTACACAAGGTCAACTCTAGGAGAACCTCGGACCGACCCGCGGCCCCAGACCCGGTGGGGCCGTGTGGAGCAAATGACTGAAATATCCCCAGAAGTAGGCTAAACTCTAAGAGCAAAGTTGTAACTACGCTGGCCTCCCCCTCTCCCCCTATAATGAGAGGGAGGAGACCACTCTTGTAACCCTAATACACTTTTCTTGAATTCACTTGGTGGAATGATAGAGGTGGTGATACGTCGAGGTCTCTTCGTGATGGTTGTTGTGTTACTTTGAGGTCCCTTCACACCCGCGGTGATCTTCGTATCTAACCGGCGGTGCCTACAAGTCTACTATCCGGATTCGTACCGACGACATAAGAAATACCTGAATGCACTTGAGGGGAAGATGTACGGGGGCAAACTAGTTGCTGGAGTATTCTCTGAGTGAACATCCTCCATCGGAACATTCTGATGGGGAGGAGGAGGTTCATCATTCAGACTTTCTTGCAGAGCCCGTGCAAGCTGTTCATCTTCCTCTAAATGATGATCAGTATCTGGTTCATAAATTAAAACAAATGACAAAGCATAAAAACTCCATGCTTTTGATCAACTCTAAATATTCGGACATGCTCATTTGTATCAACCTAGAACTGCTATTCCTAAGAAGTGAATTCATGTCACAGGAAAACCAGGTCCAAGAATCTCTAAATTAGAGATTGTCAAAACAGGCTAAGATGGGCCAGAGTAATACGAACCAATGGCCTTTCCCTTCATTTGATCTTCCTCTGATAAGGATAATGCAATAGCATGATCTATGTCTTCATTGTTACTGTCATGCGTACCCTACAGTAATTAGGACCAACTTAGAAATAGTGAAGTACATGTATCATGTTATGGGTCTTGATTTATATAAAAAAATATAGTATGTCCTGAATAATCAAGCACAAATTATTTAGTTGTTCACTATTGTATAGCTTAAAAATTTAAACTTCCCATAATTGTCTTTAAACTAGTGTTCTAAAAATCGGGTCTAGGCAGTGCCTAGGCGCTAGGTGCCACCCTCCCGTCATGCCTGCCTAGCCGATTTTTCCCGCTTAGGCGGCGATTAAACGCTAGGCACCGATCTGCCACCCGACTAGCACCTAGCGTTTTGGTGAATACTGCTTTAAAAACACATGATTTATCACGAAGACGATGGGCAATTTCAAATTGAGTGAGTAAACAAATAGGGGATGTGCATGAGCAACTGAATACATGATAGTGAGAATCAAATATTGAAGAACCATGATTTTCTTCTTTGAATTTTTCTCTCATTGTAGGTTTTACTTAGAAGGTGACTAATTTGCAACAGAGAAGATAAAAGATAAAGGAAGAACTGAGCAGTACATATGATTTAGTGTGCTGAGCTGGATAGCCTTCATGGGAGTTTCCGTTGTAATGTCCTCTTGAAACTCTATTTATTGAACCTTTAAAAAAATTTCTCAACCAAGCCATGTACTTTTTATTGGAGTGAAGATCCTTCTACCTGCACTGGAAAAAAAATCATTCAGAATCAACTTAGAGAAACCTGTGCAGATGGGTTTTTGATTTGCAATACAAGCCGATTGTGCGAGGAAGGAGATGCATTGTCCCTGAATATTTCATTTTATTCATTTTCTTTATTACTCTTTTGAAATGTAGATTTCAATAGTAGGCGTGGTGTTCTAGGAAACAAGTAATGTAGTCCTTGTGTTACTAAATATGTGTGATTCTTGCTTCTAGCCTTATTTAATACCCTATATATTATACCTTCGCATTCTGTGCTCGAATAAAAAAAATATCTTGCCATGCGTAGAGCCACTAGTTTTCTGTTGAAAATGTGAATTTCAGTTATTGAGGTAGGGGTATGTAGGGAAAAAGTACTATAAATGTATCTCTAAATGGTAGAATAATATGTATTTAGTAATGGAAGAAGTACACAGACAAAAATCATACCATGTTTCTAAACACCCTTCACTCTTAAAATTTGTTGAATACTTCAAACAGGTAATTAGGTGGGATTTGCTTTGAAATGGAAAATCATAACTACTTCAAAATGGAATAACGATTCATCGTCCATCTGAGAGTGGATGAGCTGTGCACTCTACAACATTCTACAGGGATGAGGTCAAATGTAAATTCTCCAAACCGATAAAATCATGTCTGCATGACATCCCAATGCAAAAATGCGCACAAGTACATCCCCCCTCCCCCAAAGATTAACCTATCTAATTTGGTGGAAATGTCAGCATAAGCTTTCAAAAGGAACAAATTATCAGAGAAAGACACAGAATAGCGTTATAATTTTAGTGAGAAAGTCATCGGCTCCTTACCTTGGAGAAGGCCAGATATGCGCTAGCAACCTTGAATTCAGCAAAGCACAGATTAGGATGGAAATGCCATCTGGGATATTATATGAAGCATGAGGAGGTAACCAGCAACCGACCACCGCACCACGTGTCCACTCTCCTACACAGCTATGCCTATTGTTTGTTTTCCTCTGAGGTCATAAAGGAAAAGAATCAATGCAAGTTACATAGAGTCTGGAGTCTTTGCATCAAAAGTTGATATCTAGAATTGAAAAGAAAAACAACCTCAGCACATCTCTTACAGTGGATATACATGAAAACGCTTTGAGAACCTCGAATGTCGCAAAGTCCAGATGCAGTCCTGCTTAAAACAATTACTCAGGCTGTGTGGCAATCGCTGGCAATGAATCCACATCATGCTGCAATCACGGTATGACTCATCTATATTGCTGTCGTCGGTAGAAACAAATTAGCACAGAGAAGACATGGACAACTTCTAAGGGGAAAGAAATTAGGGCACAAATCAAAATGGCTCATGTCATCATCTGCTCCTCACCTCAGGAAGTCTTGAAAAGCTAAAGAGAATCTTGAATTCAGAGAAAAGAAAAAATAATTGTAATGAAACAGGCAATCACCGACGACCAGATGGTCAGGCTTAGTTCCTGTTCACCAATGAACAGATACTAATAAGACAAAACAGAGCATGAACAAAAGGAAGAGCATAACTTTTACCAACACGGATGTAAATTGGTGCAGTATCAAAAAAAAAGGCAAACATCAAGAATACCTTGAGTTTAGTACAACGGGGGACAAAATCCTCATCGAAAGAACCACAGGGACTGTGTAGACTGGAGATAATTGGGGACAACCACACCTCAGGTTCCTGGTCACCACACTCTCAAGTCTCAACTCCTGCACTTGAAACATAAACTAGCCATTATGCCAGTCCCCACAAAGCATAAAAGTACAAAGTTACAATTCACCACAAAACGACACAAGTAACCAACATAACTTCTAGTGTTTGTGAAACCAGGAAATTGCAACCAAAAAAAAAAAGAAGAAAACCACCCATGCCACAAAATACAGGATCATCATAATTTATCAAAAAAAAAAACGCCGGGCAGAAAGAACTTCCCCAAGACTCACCAAGAACCTACAACTCAGCAAAGATCACCTCCTGATCTGTTGGTTTCTTGATTTCTTACGCAAGAAAGGCCGGCTAGAGAGAATCAGAGAGAGACAGAGAGAGAGGCGACAGAATCTCTCCCACGCAGGGCTTCAATCAAGAAGCCGGCGAAGAAGAGAAGGGAAACGAAAAGAAAAGAAACAATGGGCGAAACAAGCGAACAAAGCGTGACATGGACGGGAAGCGGAGGGGACTGGCGAGCGAGAGGCCAAGTCAAAAAAAACCAGTGGGGTGAGGTGACATCTCTCTCCCTCTCCCTCTCCCACTCCCACTCGCCCACCGTCCGCGTCGCTGTCGCGGCGACGTCAACACCCCCGCCCGGCCGCCGCAGGGCCGACGGAAAGGGAGAAGACCCACATGGGGATGGCGCGGCGGCGTCTCCCTCACGCATTCCGACGAACGCCTTGTGGGCGGCTAGCGTAGAGTGGGAAATTCGCGAGGCAACGGTGGGTGGATGGCCGGCTGGTTGCGTTTGTTTTCCTTCCGGCGGCGGTCGTGGTGACTGGGGCGCGGAGGTGGGGTGAGAGGTCGCTCTCCTCGCATGGCCATGAGGGGGCACGAGGACATGGGCGTTATTGGGGAAAGGGCCTTCTGTTTGTGGTCGTTACAGGACTAATTTTTTGGAGATTTTATAAGAGAAGATGAGTTTATAGCTTATAATTTCTTTTAAAAGATAAATAAGATATTTTTATCATTTTCTAAAATAATTTATCAAAACAGTTTTTTCGAACCGATTTATCGGTATTCAGTTCGTTCGCATATGTGCTCGTGCTAAGGTTAGAAGCCATTAGCCGTAGACGAAAATAGGGTCTGTTCTTTTTGGTTGCGGCTTATGAATTTTGGCTGAAATTTTTGAATTTGAGTTGTTTGGGACAAAGATTACGGAGGGAGATACTCACTTGTGATTTTGGATGGTACAGATATTGGGCTTTTAATATGTACTATAATTAACTTATACACTTCATCTTAAAAAATATTCCGTTTGAAAGTTAGATACTGTAGCAAAAACCAAAAGCCGTTTTAAGAAGCTGAAAAGAATAGGCCCATAACCCACCTATCATATGCTTGCTTCTTCCCTATTTTCGATGCTCAGTGCCACTTATAGGCCATGTTCTTTTGAGTTGCACTTATGGCTTTTAGTTATAGCTAATGATTTTTATCTGCACGCTTCGAGACAGTAGCTAGCGAACAGCGGAGACGCGGATGGCACATATGGGCTCAAGAAATCGTTTAAAAAAATAGTTTTGTAAAGCTATTTGAAAAAATCACTCTATTTATTTTAACTTTCAGAAAAATTAACACTAAAAACCATGAAAGTCCAAATAAACATAGCTATAGCTTAACTAGCTCAACCCGTTGTAACTCAATTATTGGGGGTTGTCACCTGCTACTCTACACACTTACAAACTGAAGCGCCCTCGCTCGGCTCACCACCGCTCCAAGATTATAAGGTGGAGGGGCACGAGTGAATTAAACGGGGATGAAACCAGCAGATAGCACGAGAAATGATAATAATATCGATCCAACTGACACGATCGTCAGCCAATAGAATCGAACAACGCACGCTGGTGTGTTTGCAGGGTAGTGTTTTAGATAATTAGTTGGCGAAAGCAATCATGCACTGGGCAATCAAACTGTAAGTGTAGCGGTGGCAGCGTTGGCAGGTATTGTTTATGTTTTATCTTTTTGCTTTTTTTATGCCAACTGTTCATGTTTTGTCTTTTTGCTTTTTTATATTTTGTGTTTTGTTTTTTTTGTATTTCTTTGTATTGTTCGTGATAGGTTAGCATGTCGCTTTTATTTTTATATTTTTTAAATTTAATTATACTCAATAAGCCAACTCAACTACAGTAAAAAAACAGCTACCGTGAAATTTCAGCCAGAAGCCATCGTTATTCCGAACACCAAGTTTGACCTTAGAATTTTACATGTTTATATAATATGTTCTCCTTTACATCACTAACTTTTTGGGGATTTTTGAAAACTTTTATACGTGGAAGCACAAATGTAGCACCATAAGGTGGGGAAGCATGAGATATTTCCCATTACCATACGGACATCGATGAAAAAAGCTATCAGTTTACTAAGATATGCATTATACAAGAACAAGAGTGACGCTGATTGAATAAATCATTAAATACAACTTTAATATTTAATTAAAGTCAAAGGACCATATGGTCGTAAACCTCTAGAAGTTGCTTCTCGAATACCTTAGTCCGAGAAACTTTGTGTATGTTACCCGACCAGATTACTGCTTGGAGAGTCTATGAACTGGTACCTAGACCCGATTCTAAGATATTTCTTCCATACGATGGATAGAACACATGCCTTATCCACTCGAAACAGCATAACGTTTTAGCCTTGGGTCTCCAACAACAAATGCCATGTAGTTATTCCCAATGTTCATCTCCCACTGACAACAATTGACTATTATGCATCCGTTCATCTCCCACTGACAACAATTGACTATTATGCATCCTCCTTTTGACAATAACCATCTCCCTGATCGGACTTATGGTTCCATAAGGCGCCTTCCCTAGCAAATAATTGTCTCCCCTTCAATGATATTTAAAGAGTGACGAGAGAAGACAGAGGGAGACAATTCAAGAGGTTCAACAATGATGAACAAATCCAATCACAATCAACGGATTCAAGTTAGGGCAATTCGACAATCCAGAGTTAATAAATTAGAGTCTTCCCTTTAGAGAGAATAGTAACATAAAGGCTAGGGCTAGTTTTCAGACATTTGTGAAGGCATCCTGCAATAAAGTTCATAATAAAGAGCATCCCCCATTCTCTCCTAAGGATTTAGCCATTTTCTCATTTTATTTTGTAAGATCGGTGATTCTATCGTTGACAGCTGGCGCCATCTGTGGAGAAGAAGGCATTGAATCTTTGAAGATCTCTTCATTCAGCAATCATTGTCTTCCCTTGTTTCCATTAGTATCGCTCATGCGATCATAGTAGGAACCTGGGACAAAGAGAATTGGTTCGACTTAGTAGACAGTAGTGTCTCTATCAAAGTCCACATATCTAGGGATGGAATGTTGTACGTTATTGTGTTAGCACTAGTGTACACAATAGGGGTTTCAACAGGTGGCTACTAGGATTTCGATGGGTGTGTCTCAGATGCATGCAACCCATAGCCCATGCATCCCTTTATATAGAAATTTCGATTGGATCTTGAGAGACCATGTGGAGGTATCCACGTATTTGTGATGAGATATTGACAGTTGGTTTAGTGAGTTAGAGTTTGTTTTGGGTATTCTAGGGTTGAGTACCTCTATCTGTGCTAATGTGGAATATACTGTTTCGTGCGGTGCTATGTGATGGTTTGCTTGTCTGTGTGACTGCGAGGACTTGAGCTAGGTCATGGTGGCGAGGTGGACGGGACTAGGCACAGGAGGTGTCGAGGTCCGACGGTCAAAGATGCCGAAGATGATCGAGGCTCTGAAGTGGTTGCAAGCCGAGACGAGGAAGGAGCTACCCGTGACGCAACACGACGGGCGATGACAAGCGGTCGAGGACTAGGCTCGTGAGGAGCCGAGGTCCGAACGGTCAAGGTCTTGGATGCGGAAGTTTACGGAAAAATGCTTGAGGGCATTTTGGTAATTTAGCTCAAGCAAATGAGAGGAGTGGAATTGAGGTTTCCCTCCATTTTGTCTCGAGTGTGACCTTTGCCTCATATGGGTGTGAGGCTTGTGAGTGGAAGGTCTTGCCACTTCTTGATTTGCAATTTGGAGAAGGGAAGCAAGTAGTGTTCTCCTTTTGTCTCTGTGGTGTGGGCGTCGAGAAAAAATAAGAAGGAGCTCCAGTGGTCGATGCATGTAGTGCTTGAGCTAGTACTCCAGTGGGTGAGTCCCTTCTTCTTGGCTCTAGTGAGCATGTGCTAGTGGGAGTTCTAGTGCGTGTGTGCCTCCAGAAGGGGTGTCTTGTGTTTGGGAGAGGGAGAGAATGAAGTGAGAACCCATGTAATCATTCCTTTGTTTTAATATCCATGTGTATCGGGACTCCTCAGTGTAATCATTCATGGAGATGAATCAATGGATTGAATTTCCTTGCTTTTGTTCCTCTCTATGCCTCTGGCTCTGTTCTTGGGATTTCTAGGGCTTGTTTGCAGGGGACTCCTTATTTTTGTTGGTTTTTAGTTGGATTCTCAAGTTAGGATATGAATCTTCTTCCTAAGATCTTCTCCCTCTTCTTTTAAAGATGCTTGGACAAAAGAATCAAGAATTCTGGGCAAATTGAAAATCATTTTCAATCTGAAATTAACTCTCAGATTTCTGCCCAAATCCAGATTTCTTGCTTGCTTGTTGAATTCCTTTGTTTCCTAAGGTCCTCATGTTATTTAGTTTGCAGCCCATTTGGTTTATCTGAAAAAGAACAGCTAGTTCTCCTCAAATTCCTGCTTTCAGTGGTCTGCATGTAATTACTGGACCGGTTGCTTTTCGCCTTAATTTCTTTATCGGTGTGTGTTAAATCTTCTGTTTGCCGTGAAAGAATACTCGTGATGAGTCTCGCCATCTGCAAGATGGGTTAGCTCAGCTCCCTCTGTATCTTCCTGTACTACCCGACTGCACAGGAAACTATTAAGTGTTTGGTCTGCAGGTCTCAAGATTTCGGCTGTCTCAGTTCTCAAGTTTTCAGATTACACAAACTGCATATTCTTTTGTTGCGGTTAATCCTTGTTTCACAGTCAGTTTGTCTGAATATTAGCCGAGTATCATTTCAAGCTCAACAACCATTTTGCTCGGTTTCTCGATTTCCTAAGCTGCAGGTTGATTTTCTACCGGTCGTGATTTCGGCAAGGAGGCTCTACTGAGCATTGTATTACACAATGCACTATTTGCGCCTTTGATTGGTTCGATTCCCAGCAGCAATTTCATTTCAGGTTTCAGCTAGTAGCAGCCGAATAGAATAATTCTCAGTTAACTCCAGCTGTTGGCCGATGGGTGAGGTTCGGCCAGCTGCTGTAATTGTTTTTGGCTGCTGTTGCTTTAATTGCCGTCTTCTTCTTTGTAATTGCTATGCTTCTTCTTGTAATTGCTATTAAGTGGTCGTGCCGCAAAGACTTAGTTGTGTTCTATTGCAGCCTCAAACTTCGCCAATTGTACTTCTTGCTGCAGAAACCAGTTCGGCCAGATCTGAATTTAGTTACTGTTTAGTTTCAGTACTTTCTGCAGTCAATTCGGCTGAGCTGAATTTGTTTTCGTTATCTGCCAAATCTCGGTTCATCACCTTGTGGTCTGCTTCTTCTTGATTATTGTGTACTTACTGCTTTGTGTGATGTTTCTCACGATTTACGTAGTATCTTGAGGTTTCAGTTCTCTGCAATTTTTCAGCTCGTGGCAATACCAGTAGCAACTCTGTTTTAAGTGCTCTCTCTATTAGCTTTTCAGCAATAGGGTAGTCACAATAGAATACTTTTTCTTGTTGCTTTGCAAATTGCTAGTTCTCAGTTCGTTTGGTAAATCCTGAGCAGAAAAGTTGAACACTTTGTCTCAATTAGTGTGTAATTTCAAATTGGCTTGTTTAAGTAAAGAAAGCTCATCGGTAAAATCCTTTGGCGAACTAATTGCAAATTTCCAGAGAGCTTGAATCAACTTCTTTGTAGCTTTTATAGCTATCGGAGAGTCGAGATTGTTTGTGGATAATTTGGGGGCAAATTTCAAAAAGGGCACCATTCACCCCCCCCTCTGTTGCCATTTCCGATCCTACAATTGGTATCAGAGCCGGTTAGCTCTTCTTGATAGATCCTTAACCGGTCTGTGAGCCATGGCAACGGATAAGTATTCCACCAAGCCCCGATCTTGATGGGATCGACTATCCCTTCTGGAAGAGTCGGATGGAGTCCTACATTCAGGCTCAGGGCTATGCGGTTTGGCGAAAGGTTAAAACTCACTTTGCCGTTCCTGCCGATGAAGACATCAATGTGAATAACATGACTGATGTTGAGGCGAATGCTAAGGCAAGAAACATTATCATCCAAGGTTTGAGCCAAAACGAGTTTGATCGCATTTCGCATCTTTCATCGGCCTTCGATATTTGGACGACTCTCAATGCATACCATGAGGGCACGACCCAAATTAAGACGGTTCGACAGGACCAGTTCAAACGAGATTACAACAAGTTTGAAATGCTCGCTGGAGAGTCCCTGGATGATTGCCTTGCGCGTTTTCACAAGATTCTGAGCAACCTCTGAGCGGTCGGTCTCACATACCCCGACTCGGATAACGCTCAACAGATGCTTGCTGCACTTCATCTTCGTGTTTGAGAAATGAAGGTGACTACCATCAAGGACACCACGGACCTCTCGACTTTGACTCTTGATGCGCTGTACTCGCGTCTCAAGACTCACGAGATTGACATTTTCTCTCTAAAGTCGAAGTCACAGTCGATGGCCCTAGTCACCGATCCCAGTTTGGCTTCTGGTTCTTCTGCTGATTTGTTGTGTGGTTTCTCCCTTGCTCGCTCTCTGTAGCGTATCGATGATCGCTTAGAGCACTCGAGGATGAGCGGTGGCCCTCCTAGCTCGGAAGTTTTCCCATGCTTACAAGAGGAGGAGGGACGAGAAGAGGGAGGACTGTGATTTGCTTGAGTGTGGTGGCCCCAACCACATTCGGGCAACCGCCCCAAGCCGGAGAAGGGCAAGAACGACTCGGCGGTTCGGGCAGAACGACTTCACCGATAAGAACCGCAACAAGAAGCCTCGGCTCTGCACAAGGCAAGAAGAAGTTCCGCAACTTTGGCAAAGCCAAGAAGCTCTTCCACCGCGTCCTCACCGCCTTCGACAACCTCGACCTCGGCAAGGTGGAAGGATGGAGCGGCGACGACGGACGGGTGACCAAGAGCTCAAGGATGGCGGTGGCGACTTCTCGGCATGTGCTTCATGGCCCTCGAGGGCGAAGTAAGCGACAGCGAGCTGTACTCCGACTCGGACGAGGTATACCCCACTTACGACCAGCTCAATCATGCTTTTCTTAAGCTAGGTGGTTTTCATGCTAGAGTTAGGGCTAGGTGTACTGAGTTAGAGAAGGAAGTAGATAGATTGTCACTAGAGATTATTGCTCTTACATCTGGTCCCTCCTGTGATGGGTGTGATACATGCTGTGCTTTGTTGGGTGATATGGACAAATTAAGGACCTCGCATGATAGTTTGTCCTCTGAGCTTGATATTGTTAAGGTGGAGAATGCTAGTCTGCTTGCCGAGTTAGAACTGAGTAGGATGGCTGTTACCCTACTTACTACTGATGAGACTACTTCTCCCACCTCATGTGAGGTTAAGGACATTGCTACTAGAGGACCTTATGCCATGCTTCTGGATTTGCCCGAGTCATGTGAAACCTGCAATAATTTAAAGATGAACCTAAAACGGGCAGATCATAAAATTGCTGAACTGCAAGCTTCACTACTTGAGCCCATTGCTTCCTGTTTGAACTGTCCTAAATTAACTGCTGAACTTGAATCTGTCTCAAAACAGTTTCAAGAAATGATTGACCATAACAACAAGTTGGCTAAGTATACGACTAAGGACCCTGTTAGCTCACCATGCAATAGTTGTGAAAAACTAAAACTTGAACTCGTTGCATTGGATGAAAAAATGTGTGAAGCTAACTAAGGACCTTCTAGAGAAGCAACCATTTGCTTGTAATGTGTGTGCTGGGGTTGGGGAGAAGCCCAAGGGTAAGGTAGAGACGCCTAGCGACGTGAACCAAATTGCTAGCGATGGGGTGTCCTTACGAGTGGTGTGCGTGCACATGCCATTCGTTCCTCTGGTATTGGTTCTTCTTCTTCTCCCTTACCTTCTGCTGTCTCTCCTTCCCCCTGCTCTTCTTGCACCTTTCTCTTTCGGGAGTGTCAGTATCTTATGAACACTCTCGAGAGATTTGTAGGAGGCAAGAAGACGCTCAATCTTATTCTAGACCAATCTAAGATCTGCAGATTCAATCAGGGTCTAGGATATGATTATTATGAAGACATGAGGAAGCATCCACCTGCCGTGCTCAGACCCATAGCACCAGGTGTGATCAAGACTGAGCTCAGGACCGAGAAAGTCCAATTTAAGTCAGCGTGCTATGTCCAGAGGATCTCTGACAGCAAGGTGGTTCCACCTGCTACTTCTACCTCTCAGAAGGTGAAGTATCACTACACCTTCTGTCAGAAGGATGGACACACAGTCGATCGATGCTTCAGGCGCGCCAAGATTGCGCGTAGAGACCGTGCAGTAGCACTTAGGCGTATTCAGGGTCAGCCCTAGACCCTGAGTGCACTTAGGACCAGCACGAGGTCTAGGATTACTGCTGTTGATGGGTTTGGGCAGTATCGAGGACTTGGTTTTTCTGAGTTTTCTGTTTTTCGTCCTCATGCTGCTCCTGGTTATGACTTCCGCTGTTCTGAGGGTAGTTCGTTCCCCATCGAGATGGCTATCCGCGCGTGATCGCGTGTTGTTGGTGCTCGACTCGCTCCTCATAGCGATCGGACCCAATAACGCCTTCAGTCCGCTAGTAGACCTTACGGCTCTTTGAGCGGCGAGAGCGTAGGGTAGTTAGAGGTCGATCGTGTGTGGCTACTTCTTACGCTCGGCGTGTGACTCGATATTGGGTGCCAAAATCTCTTTTGATTTATCCCAAGATCGAGCCTTTACTCTGCTTGACTCGAGTTAGTCGGGCTGGCAAGAGAGAGGTTTGGCTTGTAGACTCCGGTTGTTCTCGTCATATGACCGGAGACTCTCGTTGGTTCTCTTCCCTAGCCCGTGCTCCAGGTGATGAGACGATCACCTTTGGAGATGCTTCGTCTGGGCGTGTTATCGCTAAAGGTACTGTGCATGTTAATGATTCTTTCATTTTAAAAGATGTTGCCTTAGTGAGTAAGCTGCAGTACAATTTACTTTCAGTTTCTCAGCTTACCGATGACGGTTTCGAGGTGAGCTTCAAGAAAAACAATTGCAAAATTCTTGATTCTTCGGGGAGTCTGATTTGCGGAATTTCTCGTTATGGGAGGATCTTTCGTGCTGATTTTGCTGAGTCTTCTAGTGATCCTCTCAGGTGTTTAGTTGCTTCTGAGTCCTGTGACCTTACCTTCTGGCATAGGAGACTTGGTCATATTAGATTTGACTATTTGACTCGAGTTAGCGGCCACGATCTCATTCGTGGTCTGCCGAAACTCAAGATGGTCAAAGACCTTGTTTGCGCTCCTTGCCGCACGGCAAGAAGGTTGCCGCTTCTCATCCTCGGTCCACGTGACTATGACCGATGCACGGGACAGTGCTCCACATGGACACGCTTGGACCACTCGAGTGCGATCGGCAGGAGGGAAGTGGTATGTTCTTGTCGTGGTCGATGACTTCTCGAGGTACTCTTGGGTGTTTTTCTTAGCCTCGAAGGATGAGACATTTACACATTTTCGAGGTCTCTTTCGTAGGATTTCTGTTGAGCTCCCGGGTGCCTTACGAGCGATCCGCAGTGATAATAGCACGGAGTTCAAGAATTCCTACTTTAAGAGTTTCTGTGATGAGACAGGTGTAGAGCACCAGTTCTCTTCTCCATACGTCCCTCAGCAAAATGGCGTTGTGGAGAGGAAGAACCGTACCTTGGTCGAGATGGCCAGGACGATGCTTGATGAGTACTCTACACCGAGGAAGTTTTGGGCTGAGGCGATAGCCACCGCGTGCCATGTTTCAAATCGAGTTTTTCTCAGGGCACACTTGCATCGCACCTCTTATGAGTTGAGATATGGGCGAAAGCCCAGTATATCTCATTTTCGCGTGTTTGGTTGCAAGTGTTTTATTCTGAAGTCTGGAAACCTAGATAAGTTCGAGTCACGATCTTGTGATGGGATCTTTCTAGGTTACTCGACTTCTTCGCGGGCTTATAGGGTCTGGAACTGCGAGTCTAGTAAATTGGTAGAAACCTGTGAGGTGACCTTCGATGAGGCCAGTCCGGGGACTAGGCCCGATATCTCAGGTTCTATAGAGCAGTCCGATACCATCTTTGTGGATGATCCGGAGGATGGAGATGAGGGTTGTCTACCTATTCCAGTTCCTCCTCCCCTTGAGGTCCCTGCTTCTACCACCGCACCTCGAGGAGATCAGCCCATGCCTTCCGCTTCTTCTGGAGCTAGTGGCTCTGTTCCTACCTCGTCAGCTCATGAGGTAGAGGCCACTTCTCCTTCTTCTCATCAAGGACCTCCTCGTAGAGTCCGAGAACATCATCCTTCAGAGCAGATAATTGGAGATCTTTTTGAGCGTGTCACACGCTCAAAATCTGGCACTTCTCTTTTCTGTCTCTATTCTACTTTCGTTGCCTCTTTCGAGCCCAAGGATGTTGATCATGCTCTTTCTGACGAGTCTTAGGTCAATACCATGCATGAGGAGTTGGAGAATTTTGAGAGAAACAAGGTCTGGTCGCTTCTTGAGCCCCCTCGAGGTCACAATGTTATTGGGACTAAGTGGGTGTTCAAAAACAAGCAGTGAGGATGGGGTAGTCATTGAAACAAGGCTAGACCGTAGCTCGGGGTTCTCCTGTGTTGAGGTCTAGATTTTTAGGAGACCTTTGCCCCAGTTGCTAGACTTGAGGCCATTAGAATACTGCTTGCTTTCGCAGCTTCTAAGGGTTTCAAGCTTTACCAGATGGATGTCAAGAGTGTCTTCCTCAATAGGTTTATTGAGGAAGAAGTCTATGTTAGACAGCCTTCAGGTTTCGAGAACCCCAAATACTCAAACCATGTCTACAAGCTTTCCAAAGCCTTGTATGGACTTAAGCAGGCCCCTAGAGCTTGGTATGAGAGGCTTAAGTCTTATCTGTTGAGTCATGGATTTGAGATGGGTAAGGTGGACAAGACCTTGTTCATTCGTAGGCATGGCAATGACCTTCTACTCGTCCAGATTTATATGGATGATATCATCTTTGGTGGCTCTTCTCATACACTTGTTTCTCAGTTCTCCGATGTCATGAGCTCAGAGTTTAAGATGAGCATGATGGGCGAGTTGAGTTTCTTCCTTGGCTTTCAGATCAAGTAGACTCAGGAGGGTACTTTCTTGCATCAGGGCAAGTACACTCGTGACCTCTTGAAACGCTTTGATATGAGTGATGGCAAGCCAGTGTCCACTCCGATGGCTTCTTCAGCTTCACTCGACCCAGATGAGGACGGCGAGCCAGTTGATCGGAAGGAGTATCGCAGCATGATTGGCTCCTCTTGTACCTCACGCCTCGAGACCGACATACACTTCTCCGTGTCTGCGGTGCTCGATTTCAGGCTTCTCCTCGCGTATCTCACCGCCAGGCGGTGAAGTGCATTCTTCGGTACCTTCGAGCTACCATTGACTATGGTATCTGGTACTCTTCCTCATCCTGTCTTTTCCTCGAGCCTACTCGGGCGCAGACTTTCTTGGGTCAGAGGATAGATAGGAAGAGCACATCCGCACCGCCAATTCATTGGCACTTCTCTCGTTTCTTGGTCTTCTAGGAAGTAGTCCGGTGTTGCACAGTCCACCGCAGAGGCCGAGTATGTTGCTGCCGCCAGTTGCTGCAGCCAAGTACTTTGGATGGCTTCGACCCTGCGGGACTTTGGGTTAGTTATAGAAAGTGTTCCACTCTTTTGTGATAACACTTCTGCTATTAACATTGCTAAGAACCCAGTGCAACATTCTCGGACCAAGCATATTGATATCCGATATCACTTCCTTAGAGACCATGTGGAGAAGGATGATATAGTGCTTGGCCAGGAGAGTGACCGCTTGATTGGTGATATCTTTACCAAGCCTTTGGATAGCTCTAGGTTTTCAGCCTTGCGGGGAGAGCTTGGGGTGGTTTGTCCTTATGGACTGTAGTGAGGGGGAGCTTTGTGCTTTACTGTTTTATCTTGTATATTATGCTGTTGCTCCTTACTATTGCATTGCATTTGGGTGCATTCGGGTTAGTCTTTCTAGCATATATTAGAGTGCTTCTAGTATCTAGATGGTCAGACTTCTTCCTCTCGTCTTGTGATTCTAGGATGCTGCTTGTTAACTGTTTTTCTTCTCACTAGGTTGAGCTTACTCACTTCTTATAGGTTCTAGCAAGGGTTGGGCCACCCTTGGGTAGACAGGGAACATGTTTACTCCTTAGTGTGTTAGTTGGGCAGTTGACAGTCCTAGTGTCATATGGGGTAGATGAGAGTCAGTCAGAGCCATAGTATTCTCTATATCTTGTCTATGCTTTAAGGACTGCTTGTTTCTGATTTCTTTGCCAGCTTCTCGTTTTATAGCTTTGGTTCAGGGAGAGTTCATTTGGGAACTTCTAGAGCTTAATATTGATATAACTCAACTTGAACTAAAAAGTGCTTCACATGTTGAAGGGGAGCTGGATTTTCTGCATTTCATTGTAATATAACTACATGGAGCCTTGACTATTATCCATAGTTGATATGATTACAATGCATTACATCTTGCCATGATTATGCTTAATCGCTAGATTTATCATTGCTTCATATGTGTCGTCAAGCCTTTGCCATTGTTGAGTTAATTAAAATTGCACAACTTGAACTAAGACATGTCATGTTAGCTTTTGAGACTAGTCTGTCTTTAGTTATCCTCTTATGATTCATGCCATGTCAAATAGGCTAAGTTGAGTCTTGAATCTTTAATTGAGCTTTAGTTTGAGCTATGCTAGTTTCTTGATGAAGCATGAGTAAGTACAATTATTTAAGAAAGCAAAAGATCTCTTTTATGTGCGAAAAAACTGATCTCACCAATTCTTTCTCATGAGACTGCTTGCCATTGCACTAGGCATGAACTCAGGGGGAGTTTTGGATGACCAAAATCATCTCCTTAAGCTTCTCGCTTGGAATGGTCACATAAGGCTTGAGATCTAGCACATCACCAAAATTATGAGTTTCAAATGAAAACATGTGATTTGTGCTAAATTTGCTTAATTGCCAAAAGAACTAAGTACTTGTGCAAATGATTCATTCTTGAACTTATAGCACTCTAAATTGACTCAATTCTAGCTTCTTGGTTCCACTTAGGTTATTGACATGGCTTGCATCATCCTTGGATACCTCTAGCTAGACTATACTCTTGAGTGACTTGACATGCTAAGAAATTCATCTAATCTTCATATTGATACTTACGTGGCTTGGCTTGATTATGCATATCTTGTCATGATATTGATAGCCTTCATATACGTTATGGCTTGGTGTAATACTCAAATAGTCATTTTGGATAACCTTCATGGCTCTAATTGCTTAGCATTGCATAACATTCAACCATACCATGCTATATTCTCTCTTTTGTATCTTGATGATTCTATTTCCAAAAGGGGGAGAATATTGGAGAAAAAAGCCACCTTTTGAGAGCCTTGGGAGCGTTTGAGGAAAACTTGCTCTTTCTTTTGCTTCTTATGTCTACATGGTTATTAGCGTCAATTTCTTCTCTCGGACCATGTATGACTTGCAAACAAACTCAACTTATGCTTTTTCTGTGTTTGTCAATATACTCATCAAGGGGGAGATTGAGAGACCATGTGGAGGTATCCCCGTGTTTGTGATGAAATATTGACAGTTGGTTTAGTGAGTTAGAGTTTGTTTTGGGTATTCTAGGGTTGAGTACCTCTATCTGTGCTAATGTGGAATATACTGTTTCGTGCGATGCTATGTGATGGTTTGCTTGTCCAGTGTGATGCGGGACTTGGAGCTAGGTCATGGTGAGGCGAGGTGGACCGGGACTAGGCACAGGAGGTGTCGAGGTCCAGACGGTCAAAGATGCCGAAGATGATCGAGGCTACTGAAGTGGTTGCAAGCCGGGAGACAAGGAACCGGAGCTACCCGTGACGAACACGACGGGCGATGACAAGCAGATCAGGACTAGGCTCAGGGAGGAGCCGGAGGTCCAGACGGTCAAGGTACTGGATGCGGAAGTTTCTGGAAAAATGCTTGAGGGCATTTTGGTAATTTGGCTCAAGCAAATGAGAGGAGTGGAATTGAGGTTTCCCTCCATTTTGTCCTGAGTGTGACCTTTGCCTCATATGGGTGTGAGGCTTGTGAGTGGAAGGTGCTGCCACTTCTTGATTTGCAATTTGGAGAAGGGAAGCAAGTAGTGTTCTCCTTTTGTCTCCTGTGGTGTGGGCGTCCAGAAAAATAAGAAGGAGCTCCAGTGGTCGATGCATGTAGTGCTTGAGCTAGTACTCCAGTGGGTGAGTCCCTTCTTCTTGGCTCTAGTGAGCATGTGCTAGTGGGAGTTCTAGTGCGTGTGTGCCTCCAGAAGGGGTGTCTTGTGTTTGGGAGAGGGAGAGAATGAAGTGAGAACCCATGTAATCATTCCTTTGTTTTAATGTCCATGTGTATCGGGACTCCTCAGTGTAATCATTCATGGAGATGAATCAATGGATTGAATTTCCTTGCTTTTGTTCCTCTCTGTGCCTCTGGCTCTGTTCTTGGGATTTCTAGGGCTTGTTTGCAGGGGACTCCTTATTTTTGTTGGTTTTTAGTTGGATTCTCAAGTTAGGATATGAATCTTCTTCCTAAGATCTTCTCCCTCTTCTTTTAAAGATGCTTGGACAAAAGAATCAAGAATTCTGGGCAAATTGAAAATCATTTTCAATCTGAAATTAACTCTCAGATTTCTGCCCAAATCCAGATTTCTTGCTTGCTTGTTGAATTCCTTTGTTTCCTAAGGTCCTCATGTTATTTAGTTTGCAGCCCATTTGGTTTATCTGAAAAAGAACATCTAGTTCTCCTCAAATTCCGCTTTCGATGTCCGCATGTAATTCTTTGGACCGGTTGCTTTTCGCCAAAGCCGTTTACCGTGTGTGTTAAATCTTCTGTTTGACCAGCAACACTCGGCGATAGTCTCGCCATCTTGCAAGATGGGTTAGCTGCCGAACAGCTCCCTCTGTATCTTCCTGTACTACCCGACTGCACAGGAAACTATTAAGTGTTCGGTCTGCAGGTCTCAAGATTTCGGCTGTCTCAGTTCTCAAGTTTTCAGATTACACAAACTGCATATTCTTTTGTTGCGGTTAATCCTTGTTTCACAGTCAGTTTGTCTGAATATCAGCCGAGTATCATTTCAAGCTCAACAGCAGCTGCTGTTCGGTTTACTGATTTCCTGACTGCAGGGTTGATTTTCGGATGGCTGTGATTTCGGGCAAGGGAGGCTCGGCTGAGCATTGTATTACCTGTGCACTATTTGCAGTCTTGATTGGTTCGATTCTCAGCAGCAATTTCATTTCAGGTTTCAGCTAGTAGCAGCCGAATAGAATAATTCTCAGTTAACTCCAGCTGTTGGCCGATGGGTGAGGTTCGCCAGCTGCTTTGTAATTGTTTTTGGCTGCTGTTGCTTTAATTGCCGTGCTGCTGCTGTAATTGCTATGCTGCTGCTGTAATTGCTATTCGGCTGGTGCTGCAGCACTTAGTTGTGTTCGGCTGCAGCCCTGAAACTCAGTTTCGGCTGTACTTCTTGCAGCAGAAACCAGTTCGGCCAGATCTGAATTTAGTTATTATTCAGTTTCAGTACTTTCTGCAGTCAATTCGGCTGAGCTGAATTTGTTTTCGTTATCTGCCAAATCTCGGTTCATCACCTTGTGGTCTGCTTCTTCTTGATTATTGTGTACTTACTGCTGCTGTGATGTTTCTCTGATTTCTGTAGTATCTTGAGGTTTTAGTTCTCTGCATTTTTTCAGCTCGTGGCAATACCAGTAGCAACTCTGTTTTAAGTGCTCTCTCTATTAGCTTTTCAACAACAGGGTAGTCACTATAAAATACTTTTTCTTGTTGCTTTGCAAATTGCTTGTTCTCAGTTCGTTTGGTACATCCTGAGCAGAAAAGTTGAACACTTTGTCTCAATTAGTGTGTAATTTCAAATTGGCTTGTTTAAGTAAAGAAAGCTCATCGGTAAAATCCTTTGTCGAACTAATTGCAAATTTCCAGAGAGCTTGAATCAACTTCTTTGTAGCTTTTATAGCTATCGAAGAGTCGAGATTGTTTGTGGATAATTTGGGGGCAAATTTCAAAAAGGGCACCATTCACCCCCCCTCTGTTGCCATTTCCGATCTTACAGATCTATATCTAATACGAGTAGAGATCATATTCCGCTCGGAAAGCCTCTGATCAGATCCTTATCCACTACGAGTAGAAATCATATCTCACTTGGAGTCTATCATCTGGACCCTTACTGTTCTAACCTATTAAGTGTATGACCTTATAGATTCATATACATTTGGTTATAATCTAGAAACACCTTTTTGATCACTAATCGGCAGCGGTCCTTAGTAGGATATATCGACCTCCAAATATACATAAAGATCAATCTGAACGAACCTTATGCAATATGATCTGTAACTAGATCTTAGTCACTCATGATCACCAGATCGTATATGGTCACAACCAATTTGCATCCCATATGACCAGTTCATAGAACAGTCTGTGATATATCCGACCAGCTCACGACCAGTCAGTATCTCCATACGACTAGGTTGTATCCGATCTGACCTATAGACATGTTGTGTATTCTTCTTTTGTCTCATGATATCTGATTGAACTCTAGGTGAGAAACGTGTCATCCATAGACTCAATTTTTTTGATCTAGTAAATGTAACTTCATGTGGTCGACTCTTCAACCATGGCCATACACTTTCTTTATCCAACTACATTGAGGGGCCCAGAGATATTTCTCCTGTTATGTAGGAGGGGCAAATTCCATATCTAATCAGTCACTTTTCTCTGTATGTTTCATAGTATATCTGAAAGCTATCTTTATAACTACTCAGTTGCGTGTAGTGTTTGGCAACCCTTAAGTGAAATATTACACATGTATGAAACTATGTTGATCTCACATACAAGGATTATACATCTTAATTACTTGAGACCAACTGATGACACATAAAACATAACAATTTTAATAGTATCTCAAAGTGGGTCAATCCAACACCGTATTCTCTAACATATATCCACACTATTGATTTGATATCACCCATATCTATGATCAGTGAAACATGGTTATCAATCAACACATGTGCTAGTCTTATAAATTACTAGTGTTCTGACCAGTGACATTCGACAGGGGATCCTTTTAGAACGATATCATATAACAATTAAAGAGCTTCAGCAACAAGTTACATACTTGTTAACATTTATAAATAATGGCTCAGTTCTTTTATGTTTATGTTTTGGCTTTGGCTTCCATTTATACAGTAACTCATCGTTAAACGGTGCATTTTTCAAGGCAGGGTCTATATGTAAATTATAGTACAAACTGTACCGAGTTCAACTATATCGGCTAAAATCACATGCGACTATTTTTCTTTACGTACTGTCTCTCACGAACACATCAGAATTAAAAAACCACAGTCATAAGCCTCAGCCCAAAAGAACCCACCCAATGATTCATTTAAGGAACATAACACCATTTATCTAAAGTTTATAAATATAGAAGTGATAAATTATCTCTATAATTGTCTCTATGGTATATCACTAACAAAGATTGCTCTTATTATGAAGGTTTAGTCCAATACTTAATTTATCTTCCTGTCTCTTTTGCTAATTTTGACATTAAGAGAACTGACATTACCAAAAGAATCTCTTTCCAGAAAAAGACTAATAACCCCATAGGCCTCTGAAGATAATGTATCAATGATACCATACCAAGATAATGATATACGAGCTGAGCTCAGTGTAAATTAAATTCTACAATTTCTGGTTGATTGCAACTGTGATGTAATTATTTAATTTTTGAGATGGTCTTTTGGTTGAGACTGAGGATTGTAAATTCTCTGTAATTTGTTCTATCATTATTGATGTAATAAGAGCTGTAATATTTTAATTTTGTTTGAAGCAAATTTTTAATTGCCGCTCAACGAATGTAACTCATTTGTTGTAAAAGGACTGTAATTAATTAGCTGTTGTACTATGAATTGGTATATATTTTATTTGAATTGAACGCTTTTAATTTCACACAATTAAATTTTTATGTCTCAATCCAATGTATACAGATTTTTTTAATTCCTGCCGATAAAATTGTAAATGTGATATATGTATTTGTCGCGTGCAGGTTTAGATTTAAATGGATGCATAGAAATATTTAAATTACCCTACATTTTAATCATTAGTTATTTAATTAACTCTACTTAGCTTCATAACTCATCGCTTAGGGTTAATCTAAAACGCCAGGTGTTACAATATTGCACTATTCACTCACACACAAGGAGGTTCACCGGTTAAGGTATTTATAGGCTCAAAGTTTTAAGCTACATAAGGTATTTATAAGCTCATGACCTTGGATAAATGACCGGAGCATCCTATTGGTCTGACTAGAGTAGGCCGGGAAAATGGACCTTTTCAAGAAATGGGTGTATTCCATGTGAGCATCCCCAGAGGGAGTCTTTACCCATAGATCTCAGGGAGTCACGGACCCACCAGTCCGATAGACCCGGGTGTATGAATGATGCTCGTATATTTTGTACGTATACTTATTACATTTATTTGCATATTTTATACCGTTCTTATTACATTTTATAGTTAATTACTAAATAAAAGTATAGATTACTAAATGAAAGGAGATCCCGAGTTTTAGGAAGATAATTCGAGGAAACCAGCCACGCAGCAGGATTCTAGAGAAAAGAAACGTACAGATGAAGAAACTGCATCGGAAACAGAACTAAACGAAATACTACGGGATTTAGAAAGATATGCTCAATTTAATTTCTGATTTCTGATTTTTTTCTTTTTTATATTTTTTTTATTGTTCATGATGAACTAACATGTTTTTTCTATTTTTAATTTTTTAAATTTAATTATACTCAATAAGCCAACTCAGTTACAGTAAAAAACTAGTAAGATGCCCGTGCGTTGCAACGAAAAACCAAATAAAAGTGATGCATACTATCAAATATGATTTCAAATTGAATAATAAATATCAATTTTTTCTTACATCATCATGTATCAAACAAAACATATATGTTCTATTGTTGCTCTCTAATGAGCTGTTAGCTTTGATCTTCAAGTGGCATATGACATCAAGAGAAAATTAATACTGACAACTTTATCAGGTGTCCTGACAAAGGGATGAAATCACAATCCAAAAGATAAAAGTAATAATAGAACATAAATACATGGCGTAATATGGATCATCAACACCATCAATAACCCGATCAATCTAGAAGTGATACAAATTTGCAGATAATAGTGTACATATGAACTATGCAAGGAATTTGATGGTACAGTGCAAGAAATTTATGCAGGACATTGTCATATTGATTGCATTGCATATATTGGACAGACTTCTGTCTTTGTTATGTAAAAATCACTTGTACCCCTATTATGCTATATTGCATAAGAACGATGAAAGAGTAAAGCCAATGGAGGAGGTAAACATTGATTTCTATTGTACAAAAGCGAAACCAAAGATCCGATATCATATCTACACCACCTCTTACACAAGACAAGATCAAAATAAACTAAAATGTTTTCTTCTTGTTGTTTGTTAACCGTACAGGCACACATAACTAAAGAAAATATCAGAGAAGAGGAAAAACAAAAGGAAATTAAGGAGAAGAGGATCCTACACAATCACAGTCACAGCAACCTCTCTGTATACCACCTGTTCATTGTCCTTTGTTTCCTCCCAAACTTATTTATCCCTCGAAATGAAAATCTAAATTATAAACAGTAAAGACCACACCAACCATTGCTTTCTTGGTTTGATTAATAATTCTACCAATTTCCATGTAGCCAGAGCAGTGAGCAAATGAGACCTCATCAATCAAGACCATCAAATAACTCAACAACAAATGACACAACCTCAATATCTCCCCTAAATTTGTAGTATCTGAGAGCACTGATATGAAAAATCAATTGCAATTTACCACCAAATGTCCACACAAATCTCAAGAAAAGCTAGAAGTTTTAGAAGATTGGACCAATCTGAATAAATTGACTACAAATGGCACCACCTCTGGATCTCTTTCCCTAAATTCCTAGTTGCTGGTTATATACATATATGCATATAGACATACTGATTATTCGGAATGTTTAGTAAGAGTTGCTATGACAAACATAGGCCAAAACACAGGACCTGCAAATATGATTCGATAAGATTTAATTCTATTTTCAGCATCATATGAAGCAAGAATTTACAAATATGGTTGGTATTGTGATGCTTACATGGAATAGATTGATAAAAGCTATCATGTACAGCTGACATGTTTATGAAAAGAAACGCAACCTGCCCCATGTATTGCAGCACAAGATAGGGATATATGACATCGACAAAAGCCAACTACAAGCGGGAAAAGAGCTGGAGTCAGTTAATATGAAAAACTCGAAAAAGGGCCAACATAGACTTAGTAACTTAGGTCAAACTCATATATGCGGTTTAGCATACCACGATAGATGCAGCGATGAAGATGCCAAGATCGGCAAACATAGCTTCAAGACATGCACGTGTTACGTAAATTTGTATGACAAGCTTTTCATTTTCAAAAATAAGAATAAATAGTCTCACTAGATATCAGTCACTTGAGCAGTCAAAGAGGATGCAAGCTCTAGAATGTTTAGTAAGAATAAAATGTTTCTTTAGATGAGTGGTTCTCACCAAAGGTCATTATTCGCGGTCATTTGTTCAATCTAAAATAGAAGGATTAAGATACGTAAGTAATAGGGAAATCACCAAGACCAACATCCAAATAATAGGAAGTTCAACACTTTTAGTAGTCCGACAAATTAAGTTCCACACAAATTTCAAGAAAAGTTAGAAGTTTTAGAAGATTGGACCAACTGAATAAATTGACTACAAATGGCACCACCTCTGGATCTCTTTCCTAAATTCCTAGTTCTTTTTACACTGATGTAACAAATCAATTTCAACTCGTCCCCAACTATGCACAAATAACTATTAACCCATTATAATTCATCTCTGGTGTACAAATGATAGATGCTACCAACATCGGATGGGATTTGAGGCTTACACAAAATAACTAAGAGCGCTTGATGGGGTAAGCATGCCTTCTACGATGTGCTATTGGCACCGAATCATGGCCTTTCACTTCCTACGGCTCTTCATACGTGACCACAAGCGAGGATTGTAGGGAGCATCCTAGTAACAGCAAAATTGACATTTATAGAGAATAGTAAATATGTAAGTTGCAAATTAAACCATAGGACAAACTAAAGACAGATTAAGCCTTAAGACATCAAGCAAGTTCGGTATGCAAGGATCACAATAATGATGCAACATGCCAAGGTTGAAATGATATCCAAATCTAGTGTAGAAGAGAACTAATTGTAGGGTGGGCAATTTAGATGATTACCTCGGTTGCTTGATGGCAATGGAACAATACATAGCATCAGCCATACCCATCTTCACGGGAAAAAGGAATTAGTAGTGTACATTACCCTTGATAGATTGTGTCACAACTCACAAGTTAGCAAATCAAGACTCAAGACAAGCATGCCAATATACCATATAAGTAGCAAAGACAACTCCCATGTTCATTATCATGTGAAGAATTGAAGCTTGGATCTATCATAATTTACACCCCGATCATATACAGACAGTATACTCATACAGCTTTATGCCACACTGACATCATAATTAATAAAGCAAGAACAAAAAAAAGTATAACAGTACATATAATAATATGCAACACCCTAATTTGTGGAGAATGAAATGACTAACTGTGTTATAACAAAATGTTGGCACTTGATTTCTCTCAAGATCTAAAGAGAAGCACTATGGTGGAACAGAAATGGACAACCTACAACAGCGTACCATCCAAATTTCAAAGATATACATGAAAAAATGAAATGCAAAAAGAGGAGGGAAATCACAGGAAACAGAAGGAAATTAAATATAAAGAGAGCAATCTCACAGCAGGATATGACTCAAGAGCTCCATCACCAGCTAAAAACAAAACATGCTTGAAACCATTCTCTTTCAAAAACTTAGCGCCTAGCTGCAGCACAATAACATAACTTAGATCAATGATCAGCAAAGCAGTGTCCATGAGGGGGGAGGACTTGAACAAATTTAAGTTTGTTCAAAATTATACATATCCAAATCCTGTAACAACACGTAGTGGTCTTTCTTCTGTCCATTCTGGCATGTTTGCCAAGTCCTCTAGAGTATTTATGTTTTCAAAAATGCCTTCCTTAGGTACCTGGTCACACAATATGACTGTTTCATATATAAACTTCAATTAAGGAATAGCAAGGCTAGGACCCGTGAATGCACTTGGATAATACCATACCGCAAGGGACAAATGACATTGTCCGAAATCGAGAGCATCATGAACAACAACTAAATCAGATTGTACTGTACCTTGTGTAGAAAAACTGGTGAGAGCTCATAAAATTGAGGACAAAAACCTGTTCCCGCATCCATAATGAGAGCCCAAAGATTTGTTGAAGAAGACACACAACTAATGTAAAGGCTATCCTTATTGCCCTTTTCTATATGCTACTGAAGCCTTGAGTCAGCCACATTGTAATGGTACCTAACAAAGAAGCAACATAGCTTGACATTAATATTTTAGCAACAATGCATCGAGAATCAGAAAGGTTTAGTCATCGCTAAACTAATTGCATTTGTACTCTAGTAGCCTCAACATTGACAAGGAATAAAGAATCTTGGGAGCATGCCTAAAGAGTAAATTAGATAAAACAAATCAAATTTACATGGCTGTAGAGATTATTACCATCCAAACACATCATTGAAATTCCCATCCCAAAGACTCATCACCCCAACCTGCTCAAAATTGAAATTTCCTTTAGTGTACTATTAGGAGAATATAAGATAATATCACCAGGTATTTCTTATGACTCAGTACTACTGAAAATAGCACATATGTTAAAAAAATCCTAACAGAAAGAATGGAGCAGGTTGAACATTTAGGAAATTTACTACCTGATTGGGGGTAGACTCTTGACCTCCCAAAATCCTCCTCAATTTTAAAGACATTAGGGCACACATTGGCACAATTTTTGCATCCTGAATATATCCACATCAACAAGATAAAATAAATCAAGTCCCTTATGAAGAACCAAAGAGAAACTTCTGTTCATATGAAAATTTATCAATACCTATGCAGGTAAACTCATCAACGAATACGTGATCCTTGGGTGCACTGTCATCAAAGAAAGGGTTGATTGCAGTTGCTGTGTACCCATGGATATCATCATACACTGCACGCTGCACCGGATCGCTCAGCGCCTACTCTTCCATGCCTCATGTTAGCTTGTGAATAAAGCATTTCAATGCAAAAGCAACCAGCTTCCAGAATAATTGTGTATTTGCATCCATAAGTGATCGATGGCTTTAGTGAAGGCTCTTACCGTGTAAACCTCGTTGATGAACATGCAGATGTTCGTCACGTCGTGTCGCCCCACTAAGGTCCGGTGGCACGCTTTCATGCAATCGTAGTATCTTTGTCTTGATCTCCTCGAGGTCGCATCGGCATCCGTGGTGCAAGAATCATGTATTCCATTAGCAGTGAGCCCACATATCAGAAATATTATCTGATCCCAGAGTCTACCAAAAAGTACCATCTCCCCCCCAATCTTAGTATGTCAACAAAAGGAAGAACTTGTTTCTACCAAGAGGCAAATTAATCTAGTGATTTCCTATAGTGATGTAAGCTCAAAGAGGCAGTTCTTTCCTCTTAGATCAGTCATTCAATCTTTCATTCTACATAAACTAAAATTCTCGCAAAATTGCAAAGGAATGTTCCAGAACACTTACGACGCCAAGAACGGAGTAGAAATCGTCGGCGACGTCCTCCTCCGACCTGCCGTATTCAGCTTCCGCCGTCGAGGCAAAGATCCTCACACCCCTCCTTCCCCGCATACTCCGGTTCCGTCGCGCGAGGAGGGGTAGCCGCTGCAATGGCGCTGGTGTGAGGGGCGTACCCCCTCCCTCCTTCCTTCATTCTCACCAGGGCGGCGGCCGCAAGCAGCAGCACGAGTGCTCGGAGGCGGCGCGGGTGGGGAGGAGGCGGCGGCGCTTGGTTGGGAGGAGGGGAGGCAGCGCGCGCAGGGTGGGAGGGAGGGGGAGGAGGCGGCGCGCGGGGTGGGAGGGGAGAGCGAGAGGAGGCGGGGAGAGCGAGGCGGCGGGGGAGAGCGAGGGGAGGCGGTCGTGCGGCGCTTGGGAGGGAGGAGGGGGCGACGCGCGACGCGGGTGGGGAGGAGGCGGCGGGGAAGAGCGAGGGGAGGCGGATCGGGTGGGGAGGAGGAGCGCGCGGGTTGCAAAGCCCGAGAGGAGGCGGCGGGAGAGGGGGCGGCGGGGAGAGAGGGGGGCGGGGAGAGCGTGGCGGCGGGGCGCGCGAGCGAGGGGGCGGCGGGGGGCGAGGCGGGGGAGCAAGGGAGAGGCGGGGAGAGCGGGGTGGCGCAGGAGAGAGCGAGCGGCGGGAGAGAGCGTGGCGACGGGGGGAGCGCGGAGAGCGAGCGTGGCGGCGGGGGATAGCGAGGGGGAGGCAGGGGGAGGTGTGGGCGGGCGGGGGCTGGGGTTTTCTGTGTAAACGGTTGAGATACTATCTCATAATCAGATCGAATGGCTATAAAAAAGTAAGGGAGGACTCATCAACCACCAACTCCTTCTTTTAAGTAGTAGAGATAAGCTGGCTACAGTAAAAAAAACTTTAAACCAACGCTATTCTGAACACCACTTAGATAAATTCTAATTAGATTAGAATTCTTTTTTTAGAGTGGAATTCATACTCCATGTTGGAGGAGCACTAGACGGGATTATATAAAGTCATAAAGGGTGATTATGGAGAACTCAAACAATCAAGCAGCAAAATAAAAAAGGCACTCATCTAAGGTAGAGGTGCACGAGAGGATTAGAGACTAGTTATACTTTAGTACTAGATTATTGTATAGTGTAAGGATTCGAGAATTCTAGATATTTAAGAGGGTTGTGAGATAATGGTTATCCCTTGTACTTTTTTGATGTTGTGCTTAAGTAATTTGCGGTTGGCTTCGCCAAATCTTTTCTCTCGTTGTGGTTGCTTCAATGTCGTTATTTTAGTTCTTTCTACGAGATTCATCTTCTTCATTCTTGATACCGTACACACTTGTGTTGCATCTCATAAACTCTAATCCGATCCGAAAGCTGTTGCGCATAAGAAGGGGTATCAGAATATAACAAGACTTCATAATCAAACTTATAAATACCATTCAGTACCAGCCGATATGTACCATTCTACCACCTAAAACGGAACAGAGCACCCCTGCATTTTCTACCAGGTTCGATACTGGTTAATACCGGTCATACCAGCTTCAATACCGAATAATATTGGCTATACTGACGGAATTGATAATACCGTTTATTGAACTCATTGAACTATATATTCTATTTTTATTATACTACTATGTATTTGGAGTAATATTACAAGTGAATTTGGTGTATATATATAATTAAATGTATATACTTATATATATATATATATATATATATATATATATATATATATTACTCCAAAATGGTATACTAGTATAGATTGGTAATAAAATATACCATTCTAAGAATCAAATAAATATAGTCTTTGGAATGGTATTGACAAGTATGTTCACAATACCAATCAAGAGAAGGGAGGAGCAATCGGAGACCACCAAACGCCACCACCATCTGGAGAACGCTTCTAGGGGAGGCGAACGCCTTCGACACCTTCCACCTTAGACCCTTTTTTTCGAGGAACTTAGAGACCCATTTTGACCATGTTCCGCCATTAGATTTCAATAAAATCTAGAGGGTCTAGGTCTGTGTGCCTGTCGAACGATTTGTTTGTCAGATTGGTTTTGTGGTTTAATGTTTTATTTTCCAAACATGTCTACGTTCATCTCTTTGTTGTTCATGCATTTCATTATGATTAGTGAGTAATTTGCAGTGTTCTTGAGGTCATTGGGGATCCGGTGCTGCTGAGATTGATTATTGTGATTACATTATGTGACGGTTGTATAAACGTTGACTACGTACCAATGGACCATAACAACATAGAGGATAGAAACATTAAATAAGATGGGTTGCGGAGTTAATCAAGTAACTGGCGAAACAATCCCTTTCTTGATCGTCAAAGCGTGCGAAATGCGTAGACCATCAGCTTATGGCAATGACTTGGGTTCATACTCTTAGGGCCTGTTTCAACTAGTTTTTAGCTTAAATTTTTGGTTATATTTTCTGGTTTAAGCTTTCAACTGTAGTTTTTAGCTGAAATTACACTGTAACGACTGTTACCTTTTCTATAAAAAAAGAAAGGAAATAGAAAAAATATAAAAAAACATTATACCATTACGAACAATACAAAAGGATTAATGGGGAAAAGCTAAGGCAAAAAAGCTAAAAAAAACTAAAATTAGAAACCGACATGTTTTAAGTAGCTTCTACCTTAAATAAGTCAAAAACCAGAAAAAACCAAAAGCTAAAGCCGTTTGTAAGGGGACTTAATACATCGTGTTCTGTAACGTCCCATTTTTAGGGCATGTTGCTATGCTTGTAATTTAGGTTTTTAGTTTGAAATTACACTTTAGATTTCGAAAACTGGCTTTGAAATTTCACTCCTTTTACCTGTTTTAACTTTCTTTCCCGTCGAAATTCCAAATTTCTCTCTTGGGCTGGCCTTTCTCCCCTTCCCTGCCTCTTGCCCAACTGGCCCAGCCTCCCTTCCTTTCCTCCTTTCTCCTCTATTCCCGCCTAAGAGCGAGTGTCACCCGTGTTGTGACGCTGCCGGCGGTTTCCTTCCCCCTTCCCTAGTGCTAGCCTTCTTCGTATTAGCTTCACCATTGTTCTGTACCTTCTCTGCCAGGCCTAGATTCTCGTCTTACCGCTAGCTTCGCCGTGCATCGGCTCCATCTGCTCCCAACCATGCCATCTCTGAAACCGCCCCTGGTTTTTGCTGTTGTATCCGAGCTAGCTCAAGACGACATCAACATTGATATCTCACTGCCTAAACGCCACCAGCGCCAGGCTTACGCCTTCCCCTGCCCAGCCCTGTCACCTCTTCAGTCAGCTCTGCCCCGTGGCCTCACTGTCGCCTGAACATAAGCAGGCGATGAATGTCGGTCAACTTCACCCTCTTCCCTGCGCACATTGACTCCTCAGGAGCCGTTGTGTGCGCCAGCACCTCCCCTCTGCCCTAGCTCGGTGCTAGCCTGCGCCGACCTCGCCACCCTCCCCACTCAAGTATGCCATAGTTGATGACGCGACGGGGTCCCGATCTTCCGATATGATGATCACTTCGATTTGGAGGAGAACGACTTTGACGATGCGGCTACTAACTGGTCACAACCAGAACACCAAGCAATCGCTAAACCACACTTCGAGTCGTTATCAACCGTGCCAAGAACGCGGTTGACTTGACCACGAAGGTCTATTCCTGCATGCAACCGAAGAACATGCAAGAACAAGATAACAAGCAATCTCAAATTGCAAGTAGGATTGAAATACTCAATATGGTGGGATTCCGAATAAGGATCTTGACAGGTGGTCATCCGACACAACTGAAGATACAAGTTGCAACATAGGCAAACTAAACATAAAGGAAATCTAAGAAAACTAGAGGGGTGCGACCTCCTTAAATAGAGGAGTGGAACCCACATAAAACTAAAAAACAAGGGGGTGGTACTATTGTTACTGTTCACATAAACAGTAGCACACCATGAATAGTGGGGGTAGCACCCTTCTCTTTGGCCCATGCATTACAAGGCCCGATTTGGCCCAAATAGGTGATGTAGTAACTTCTTTTAATAATTGCGGGCAGTACAGAAGGAATTTGCAGGCAAGGCTAGATCCGTTGGAAAGAGGACGAGAAAATATTTACATCAAGTACTCATAGACCTCAAACGGACTACATATGTGAAAGTTATGCTCGTTTGAATTTGACCTTGTCAGGCTGAATCCGAACTGATCTGGAGGCCGAATTGGATTCCAAAATGTGTCCCACTTGAGCTTTTGCTTGAATTGGTCCAAAAGTGACGTGGTGACCATAAGGAAGAGTTGTGGAAGACATTTACATAGTCTTGATATATTGGTTGACTTCCTTTTTGATAGACCCTAATTACGAGCTCGTAGTGTTGATGCAATCCTCCTTGTATAGCTGCGTAAATATGTATTTTCATCATTAAATAGCATCATATAGTTCATATGATATAAATGCACCTCTAAAAATAAGCTCACCTGATAATTTAAATGATACGTAGGAATTCTTGTAATTAGAACAACAAGCATTACTAATATGGTTGTATCCACTGGGGCCATGTCCCCACCATTCTCCCTTTCTTGAAAACAAAGTCGTCCTCGGCTTTTGATACGCTGAAAATCGGGTAACAAAGAAGCCAAGGCGTATGCATGATATATGTATATGTCATCTGTTTTAACAATTCTTCGTTGTTGCATAATTGATGTTATAAAACAACAGCGATTATAAAAGCTCATTGTATTCGTAACCCAGGAGTTAATGAACAAATAAAAATTTCTCACATAGTAATTATTGCAACTTGTTTTGCAAATATAAGTGATGCACTTATACAATTCAAATCTCTGAGATTGTAAACTTTCATCGGTAACAAATATGGTCAAAGCTTCAACTTTTGGAATCAAACAAAGTTCGTCCAAGTAATCAGATTTCAATCGAGCAATAGCACATTCATCTAGCAAGGGTGAAAAGATTTGTAAGTTTTCCATCCATCAACTTCATTATTTAGATTGTCAATGCTAGATGGTTCAATAAGAGATGAACACATAAGATTTGAATTGTCACTAATTTTTATTTTTCTCTCATAATGAACATGATTCAACACACTAGAATTGTTATTCAAAATAACAAGCTTCAATTCATCAATGTGATCACAAGTTATGCATATTCGATATACATGAAATTGATTGTCTACACCATAATCACCAATCAAATTGAATTTACATGTGTAGGCATGAGTACTTGCTAATGATTTTAAACATGAAATGTCAGCAAGATTCTTAATCACAATAGATAGCTCTCTATGATTATCGAACATAACATAGTATAAAGAATTTTCAGGAGATATTCTAGTAAGAACTTCCTTATGAGTAATCAATTCCATATTATGTAAATTGAGCAAAGAAATTTCAGAACATGGAATTTTCAATTGAACACATGAATTTTCACAATTACGCACTTTTTCATTTTTAAATTCAGCACCATAGTTATTACCTTTATTGATCTCGCCAGTTGATGTAGGTGTTGTAGGTATCAAATCTTTATGATGAAACAACGAGACAGCAAGTACTTCATCTTCCACCATGATTGTCTCATCATCTCTTGTTTTCAACAGCACCTGTTGTTGAACATTCAATTCCTTGTCTTCAATGTCAACTATCTTCTCTTCAGCATGGTTCTCAACTTTCTGCAAATTGTTAGTCATAGAAAAACGCACAAACAAGTGTTTGTTCTCATGTTTCTTATCATTAAACATTCTCAATTTCTCCTCAATCTGACTTTCAACCTTGCAAGCAAGTCTAAACAAATGAGTAAGAGAATTATATTATTTGTGAATAAGAATATCCTGAATTTCTTTATTAAGCCCACTTAAAAATCTATTCTCTCAGATCTTGACATGTTCCTTTAAACATAGCATAACATATGAGTCTTTGATTCATGATAGTATTCCCTTACAGTTCTACTTCATTGCTTTAAACGTTGCAATCTAGCTAGCAAATAATCAGCATGATATTTAGGAACAAAATCATCTCGCAAAAGTCCTTTTAATGCATTCCAAATTCGTGGTACTTTTCTATGTCTACCAAGAGATTTTCACCAAAGTATTGCATCATCAATAAAAACACTAGAGACAGCTCTAATCTTTTGCCTATCAGACCAATCATAATATTTAAATTCTTTGTCTAATACTATCTCCCAGTCAATATAAACATCAGGATCAAATTTATCAGCAAATGATGGAAGAGCAAACTTGAAATTAGTTACTGCATCATCATCACGTACCTCTCTTTGTAACCTACACATACCTCGTTGATTTTGCAGGAGTCGACGACGATTGGATTAATCAACTTTAGTGTGGCTGATGTCGTTATTCTTTTCGATATCATCATCCTCATTCGATGAAGAGATTGAAAGAAATGGTGCACGTCGAGTAGAATGTGATCTTGAACCTGTCATGGTTAGTAGAAAACAAGGAAATACACAAGAATTATGTAAGTCCCTATAAACTACTAGGAGGTGGAGCTTGACAAGTCATACATCTCTCAAACTGTTACCAAGCTCTTACAAGTTCTTACCAATACTAAACAGGTAGTGCAACCGGTAGCTGGTTCGTGATAACATGACTCAAGTGATATGTATAGCGATTGCAAGGGCCGGTTCGACGTGATCTGTTCGGTTAGTAAAAGGTGTAGCTTGGAAGGCAAGATATGTAGCAATGGAGAACAATCAGTTGATTTCAGAAATTACACAGAGTTGAATTATAGTTCGTATCTAGCACTTAGCCTATGTTGCTAATCAAACAAGGATAGGAGAAGGTCAAAACAAGTGTGTAGCAATGTATAGGAGTGATGAACACAATATAATTCAATAGAATGCAATGTGCAATTGAAAAGCACAAGGATTGATTCAAATCTGAAAATGGCAGATTTCTGTCCACTGCACAAAACGTCGGTATTTTGACCGTAACTTTTTGTCAGTTTCCTATTTTTATTATTATTTTTTTTCAAGTTTTCTTACGACTTTTTCTACAACTTTTATTTTGGGGCCTTGTGCTAGAAACTGACAAATAAAATCGCACAAAAATCATAAGTGCAGATTGTTACAGATTCAATCCGAAAATTTGGGTCCACTTGCACTGCAGATATCTTTTAACTGCCTTTATGGAATGAAGCGAAATTCTAGGCGAAGTTAGATATGGAAGTTACGGATCTAATGGTGGTAGTTTCACTCAAAAAAGATATCGGAAATAAAAGTTATGTCATTTTTGGTGGCGGCTGCACAAGAGGGAGTCTTCTGGCCGAAAATGAGAATTAGGGTTTGATGTGTTCTTGATGGTTTTGGACGTGAAGATTTTTTTTTGGAGTTTTATGGGACCAAGAATATGACTAGCAACAAGACAAAGCTAAAATGGACATAAATTCAATTTAGCAAACCGAAACTAACAAATTAAAAGGCACTAAAGGGTTTGAAAAGCAGAAACAAACTCTTTTTGTAGGGTAATTTTTTTCTGGACTATAGGACATAAAAACATCAATCTACTAACAAGGAATACAAGAAATCCTACCGGTCAACTGAAACTCTGATACCACTTGATGAGGCGACGGGGTCCCGATCTTTCGATAGGATGATAACTTCGATTTGGAGGAGAACAACTTTGACGATGCGGCTACTAACCGATTACGACCAGAACGCCAAGCAATCACTAAACCACACTCCGAGTCGTTATCAACCGTGCCAAGAACGCGGATGACCTGACCACGAAGATCTATTCCTGCATGCAACCGAAGAACATGCAAGAACAAAATAACAAGCAATCTCAAATTACAAATAGGATTGAGATACTCAATATGGTGGGATCCCGAATAAGGATCTTGACAGGTGGTCGTCCGACACAACTGAAGATACAAGTTGCAAAATAGGCAAACTAAACATAAACGAAATCCAAAAAAAACTAGAAGGGTGCGACCTCCTTAAATAGGGGGAGTGGAACCCACATAAAACTAAGAAACAAGGAGGTGGTACTATTGTTACTGTTCACATGAACAGTAGCACACCATGAATAGTGGGGGTAGCACCCTCCTCTTTGGCTCATGCATTACAAGGCTCGATTTGACCCAAATAGGTGATATAGTAACTTCTTTTGATGATTGCGGGCGGTACAGAAGGAATTTGCAGGTAAGGCTGGATCTGTTGGAAAGAGGACGAGAAAATTTTTCCATCAAGTACTCATAGACCTCAAATGGACTCCGTATGTGAAAGTTATGCTCGTTTGAAGTTGACCTTGTCAGGCTGAATCCGAACTGATCTGGAGGCCAAATTGGATTCCAAAATGTGTCCCACTTGAGCTCTTGCTTAAATTGGTCCAAAAGTGATGTGGTGACCATAAGAAAGAGTTGTGGAAGACATTTACATGGTCTTGATATGTTGGTTGACTTCCTTTTTGATAGACCCCAATTACGAGCTCGTAGTGTTGATGCAATCCTCCTTGTATAGCTGCGTAAATATGCATTTTCATCGTTAGGTAGCATCATATAATTCATATAATATAAAGGTACCTTTAAAAACAAGCTCACCTGATAATTTAAGTGATGCGTAGCAATTCTTGTAATTAGAACAACAAGCATTACTAAAATGGTTGTATCCACCGGGGCCATATCCTCATCAATAGTGGGGGCATTACCGCACACGCCTTAACTCTCAGCCAACGCTCCCCACTTCATCTCTTCTTCTATAAATTCGTGGTCAATTCCCGATTTCACCTCATCTATCTTTCCGCTCTAGCCTCCAAACTCAAATTCACCGCCACCGAGAGCTATTTCGGCCGTCACTGTCGCCAGCCCTCTCTGGAGTATTGCAAGCGGCATTAACTCTTCCCTAAGCTTCTCTTACTCCCCTAATGCTTCCATGAGGTCTAATTAAACTCTTTTTCTCCACAACTCGCTAGAGCCCATTTCTCCCACAACTCCGACCATTTCCCCTCGTCGACGACTTCGACGACTGCCTACTAATTCCATTCGCCGGAAGCGTCCTCGCCGTACGGTGAAGACAACCACGGTACCAATTTGGAGTTCTACTGCCTGCTCTTCCCCAACGCCGATCACCTGCCTTTGCTATTCAAGCTCACCATCACTAGCCCAGCTCAGGCCTCTCTAAACCCTATTTCCTTTTTGTTGAGTTACTGTCCTTTCCTAGTAGCTCCTCTTCTATTTTATTGGACTCCCGTTTCTGGTATCGCCATCGCACCCCTCCTCTGTTCCGCTACCACCCATGGCCGCCGCCAACTGCCACCACCAAATTGATCGACGGGATTACGTTTGAACGTGTATTTAGGCTTAATCTTTCTATTTTTGCAATGCTTACATTCGGCCACCACCCCTATCACTAGCGGCGAGCCCTTTTATTACCGACAAAAGGGGTGGAAATCCGGTGTTGATGAAGACAGCTGTTCAGATGGTCTGAACATTCCCCCACAGACGATCGGATAGTCCGAACGACCCTTCGCTGATTGGATGACTCACGCACCCTAGCAGTTTGGACAGTCCGAACATTTCTGAGAGCAATCGGACGGTCCAAGCTTTCCCATGGAAGGTCGGATGGTTCGAAACACTGATCAGATGGCTTCCCCCGTCTCTGCCGTTCGAATGGTCTGAACTTTTTCATGGATGGTCAGATGGTCTGAAACACTGATCGGACGATCCGAATACCCCGATCGTTCGGACAGTCCAAATTTAAACCACATACACCCACATGTTAGAGAGAGAGAACTCTCTTTGCTCTCTTTATTTTGGGGTTTTCCCCGAAAATAAACTTTGGGGAGCTCATTCTCCCTTGTCGTAAACCGGAATTTAGTGAGATATGTTTCTAAAATTTTCTAAATTCAAGCTCTTTTCTGTTCATTGTGGTTTTGTTCAATTGGAGTTCATTTGAATTTTATTTAGTTATTTATTTATTTTCTTGTGTGTTGTTTGCCTTTTGACATCTCTCTCCAAGTAGAGTTCGAGGATGCCCCTGACCCGCAAGTCAACGCACCATAAGACCCACAGGACATCCCAGCCCGAGACCCAGGCGAGTCAGTATTTTGATCATTTTGATCCTTGTTTTATGCAAATTATGTTTGTTTAAACTTATTCAAGATATGTATTATTTCTCGTACAAACATATGTCACTGGTAAGTTAGCTATTACCCAAATTATTAAATGAGCACTACATAGCTACGACGTCCTTAATAACTTGATAAACCCATAATCCTTGTCGCCATGGGTCCTATGTCTAAAACAGAAATAGCTATAAATATTAATTAAAAGACATACTAATTGAGTCAAAGCCAGGGCATAGCTGCCCTGAATATCATCCTTTAAACATAAAATCTTATTTTGGGACAATCATGGGATATAGATGACTGATACTTTGTTATAACTTATCTTATGTTTCTCAAAACCCTAAACTTGCTACACCATCTGGGCGGATGGTAAGAGAGGTTGGTGTGGATGTAACACGAGAACTTGTGGTTTGTAGTATGCATCATCTAGATAAATTAAGGATTTAATCTTATGATAACCTCTTTGTGTAAAACTATACAACCACAAACTGACAAAGTGTAGGTATGACTAACTAATTTGCATCACCAGTATGGGAAAGCACCATTGGAGTGACACATAAGTCGTGGTGCTGGTTTAAGCCGTCATGGACATAGGTCATATTGTTGGTTTAAGCCATCGTGTGGCACAAAAGGGGATCTAGGTGGGGCGAATATAGCTTTCCTCCAGATAAAATCTTAGCGGGTACAATCCTTCATTAGATACATTATAAACGCCATGTGGTAATCCTCTTGATCTGCATATCAAAGAAAACATGCGGGATATAACAATTGGGTTATCTTTTGTGAGTAAAGATGTACAATATCTGCATAGTATAAACTGTTCGAACAATTGTGCTCACGGTCAAGGGCGGACATGAAAACCTCATCGAGTTAGTTCTATATCCTAACCTTTGCGGATGGGAGAAAACAAATCAAAGGAATGTACTTCGATTTTAAATTTTCCTGGAGGGATATACTCCAACGATGTTAATTAAGGTGAATGTAACCTAATAATCAAAAACTTTAGTATTGGTGAATGGAACCATGTAACTGGAGCATAGAACCTACAATGCTATAATTATTGCATAAATTAAATAAAACACATGTTTTGTTGAAATACTAGGTCATAGGAATTTTTACTATTAATATTTACAAACATGGCTTTATGTAAAATAAAAGATCAATGCTCACTCTCACTCTTAACTCCCCAGAATTTGAGAACCAAGATCAATATGCCTTCTACAAGGATCAAGATCACAACGGAGGCGAAGACAATGGCAACTAGACGTAGAACTTAGTAACCTAGTCTCTCCTCATAGTCTAGTCGACCACGCTAACTTTTGAGTGGATCCAATATTGATTAGAGCCTAATGAATATCGGTTCCACTTAGGTTGTCTCAGTCGCTACCTGTGGAAAGATATGCTTTTCTGTTACAGCTTCTGCTATCTTTTGAAATGTAATCATTTGGCCCGACGGTCCCTTATGTAAAAATTAATCCCGACGTGAATTATTTAAACTCTGGTTTGTAATATTATTATAATTTGTATCGTGTATGACATGAGTCAGTTATGTATCTATAAAGTATTATCTACTGTTTTAGAAAATAGTGTAGATAATTCACAGAGGATTCGGATTCGCTAAAATCCAAAACCCACATGTTATCCGCTACAGGAAATTTGCGTGGGTTATTACTGGTGTTTGACAGGTGCATCAAACTGTGGCTCCACCCCCATTAAGATAAAGTAAATGTTGCAGTGATAAACCCATCGAACACAATGATTCCCCAGGAGGAGAGAATATATGTGCTTTTAGTAGATAGATATATCATATACTAGGTTCAACTAAACTAAAATGGGAATAACTATGCTTTTAGTTGTACGAATTCACTGCCTTTTCCTGGATCACAACGGATACACGCTCACACGTGAATGTGCCTGCTTGCACACACTTCCGGAGGATGGAAACAAATCCGCGATCTGACAAACTGCGGGTATGTGCTTTGGATTTTTTTTGGCTGATAATTTATAGTTTATAATTAAATATATAAATTCTAGTTGTTCATGAGAGGTAATACGTATAGAAAAATAGTCACATACGATTTTAACCGATACAGCTGAATATAGTACACTTTTTACTACAATTTTTCTGTTAACCTCGTCTTGAAAAAACACACTATTTAAAAGCTAATTATTATAGATAATATAAGTATAAGTCAACTAAAAGTGAAAAAAACCTAACCTTAGGCATACTTGAGCGTGTATATAGTGTGCATGTGTGTATATACTTAGGGCGAGGGTGGTTTCGTACCACATATTCCTTTAAAAATAGTCTATATAATCAGCAAAATTTTGTTTGAAAGTCCCTCTAACACTTTTGGCATTGAAATCGGTTATTTGGCCCTTTGAACTTTTCAATCTGGTTTACTTAACCTTATAAACTAGTTTTGTAAGATGATATTACCAGTGTGACATCAAGACTGGCTAAAGGGTCTATTCTTTTTTGCTGTGGTTTATGACTTTTGGCTGAAATTTTTGAATTTTAACTATTTGCGACAGAGATTACGGAGAGAGATACTCGCTTGCGATTTTAGATGATACAGATATTGGGCTTTTAACGTGTACTATAGTTAAATTGTAGAGTCTATTTTAAAAAATACTCTGTTTGAAAGTTAGATACTATAGTAAAAACTAAAAATTGTTTTGAGAAGCTAAAAAAACAGACTCTAGGTAGCTGGTAAAGCTGCCCCTGACCGCCTCCATCTCGTGTCTCTCGCCCTCCCTTCTCACCCACCTTCTATTCTTTTTCACAGCGGCCATGGGGCAACATTTGGGTGATCGTGTGAAGTTCCAAACAATTGTATTTGCCAGCTACTTAGCTCATGTGGCAAAATCATGATGCCACGCTGGAATACCACTATACGAAACCAACTTAGAGGGTCAGGTAAATTGGATTATAAAGTTTAAAGAGTCAAATAACTGATTTCAAAGTATAAAAGTTGAGAGTAGTGAACGGATTTTCGAGTAAAATTTAAAGGATTATATAGACTTTTTCCCTCCTTTTAATTTGGTGCAAATTACCGCCTCTACTTTGAGTTTAGGCAATTTGTTTCTCTACTTGTTTGTGATGGTTTCTCCCGTGTGTTTCAGCTAGCCATGTTTCAATCCTCAAAACACCGATGGTTATTATTTTGTTTCTCTCTATTCTTAACACTTAATCGGGTTAATGCCTTAATGCCCAGTTGACCAGAGAGGCAGAGTGCGTCCTAGGCAAGCATTCTTGTGTAATTCCAACAGCGCACTATGTTAAGGGCATATTCTAACAAGGTGAACGGTAAGAACGCAAATCAATTTAAAAATCGGCCACCACGGTTGTCAGAATACCTCATGCTTGCAAATGCAGCAGTATAGCGGCGAGGTGTAGTTGCTGGAGTTGGGCTGACCGAGAATTACCTATCACCTGTACATATTCAGTTTGACCGCGACCACCCACCACCCGTCTAGTGCCTAGGTGAACATTAGTATTTGTTAGTACTTACTTGTTGGAAAACTATTAGCTACATATGCAGAAGCAAGTGCATCCATACATGTATATATTAAACTGCCAATAATTCAACCATTTTTAAAGTACACTGTTATTATCAATATTGACCTCCTCCAGATGCTATCATTGCAAGACAATTGTAAATTTGATACTTTGGGGTGATCGTTTTAGCGATAGCTTCTGACTTTGAAAAATTTCACCGAGTGGCTTTTTTATCAGAGTGATTTAGCTTTTTAGGCATAATTAAATTTAAAAAAAATGTTAAAATAGAAAAAATATGTTAGCCCATCACGGACAATGCAAAGGAACACGGGAAAAAAAAGAAAAATACAAAAATGCTCAAAAAATCTAAAAAAATTCAGAAAAAGACAAATTACTGAATAGTGAAAAAAAAAAGCTAAAGCTAGAAGCTGAAACTGAAAAAAAGCTGAAACGAGCGGAGCCTTAGAAACCTTAGGACGATAAAATAATATGTAATAATTAGGAGTTTTATAATGGCCAAACTAGCATAGTTTGTATGACTAAATCTTAGGGTTAATACTATGTAATTAAGTACGACAATCATGTAGATGATTAGCACTTAATTAAGCTCATGAGTAATGCTAATTAATTGTAATTAATATTAATTAAATACAATTAACACTAACTAAAACACTTAACACAATCATGCACAATCAGCCAGCTTGCTACCGCACGGAGGGCTCAGCAGGCGACATGCTGAGCACCCTTAGCTCGGTAGGTACTTACCAAGCTCAATAGATCCATGGAGGGCTTTATTTGCAAAACCAGACATTTGCAAGCTAAATTTGAAAAAAGTAGCTACAGTGCTAGTTATGTGAACAGTTCCAGAACTCAATGGAGTATAGATATATCTGTAACACCCCAGAATGCCAGACAGGACCATACAGTCAGCGAAATGAAAGATGCTCCACTGGACACTGAAAACACAAATGCTAGTTGCCAAAGTAATGCTAATTTAGAAGAACAGAGCAGTTGATGCAAGCACTGTCATTGAATTATCGCAGTACAGAAAGATGGCCTATCAGGCAAAAGTAAATTCATATTTTATAAGGTACATAAACCCGATTCTGAAAATAACTTTTCAGTCATCCAAGGAACTAAGGCAACTATAGGCCCATCCCAGTCGCACCTAACAAGAATAAGAAACATATCAGTGAGTGGCTTATGGCAATTAGGAGCACAAGTAAATAATGCCAACAATCCACACAGGTTAAACAGGTCCAGAGCAAAATCGCAGCGTGTACAATTTATTGCAATTATAAAAGTTTACTAGCTGTATACTAAGTTCGCAATAACTGATCAAGAAGACAAAAGGCAAGGTACAATTTATACCTTAATACGTGCCTTTTCAACTGGGCAATTAACAATCCCAAAGCTCCCAGAACTAACTTGTGTTTGTCCACAGAACTACAGAAGTTCCCACCATGAATAATGCAAAAACAACAAAAGCTAGGCCAATTTACCACAGCAGTTCAAACTCACAGATAGAGTCAGCAGTTTTGACTAGTGATCTGAGACCAGGGCAATGCCTATTTGATATGGCTGTGGCTTCTGGCTTTTTGATGAAATTTTTGAATTTTAGCTGTTTACGACAAAGATTACAGACAGAGAGATAATCGCTTGCGATTTTGGATTGTACAGATGTTGAATTTTTAATGTATACTACAATTAACTTATAGACCCTATTTTGAAAAAATACTCCATTTAAAAGTTAGATACTGTAGCAAAAACCAAAAGCCACTTTTAGAAGCCAAAAAGAACAGGCCCATAAATTTAGTATAAAGAAAAATTGGTCCTATAACACTGAAAGACCTCAAGTTTAGATTCATACTACCAAATTTCCTGGGTACACTTTAGTACCATCGAAAGAACCCACCGTTTTACCACTCTGCCCATTGTTGTTACCATTTTCTCCTGTTTTCTTTTTTTCCGCCAAAAACCAGTAGGTGATATAATACCCCCTGATCCTAAATTGGTCAAGCCTGACCACTTGAATCAAGCTAGAGCCTGAGTTGGGTTGCCCTTGTTCTTCTACCTCCCATCTTCTTATCCATTTGCATCCTTGTATCCAGGATGCCAGCGCCGTAGCCGAGCTGCTCCATCTGTTTCCTCACCGTACTCTTCCATGGCTCCAGTGCAAACTGCACCAATCCATGGCCAGCACAAGAGAAGTATTGGGAACTTCCACGGGCAGCACAAGTGCAAGCTCTGGATGTTGTAAATCTGCACGTTAACACTTGCCTCACATAATTTTTGTCTTCTAATTAAGAACTCAACAATACCAATCTTCCCAATTGAACAATTCAACAACCAATCTCCACCCACGGCATAGTTGTTCTCCCCTGTAGTGTGCCATGGCCACAGGGCTCACGCGTCCACAGCACGACCGTGCGTACCAGAGAGGACCAACACAGGAGGAGGGAGGATGCCGACCACCATGGTGGAGCCGTCAAGGACTGCGCTGGAGCCGGGCGGGGAGAGCGCACAAGAAGCTGGGGAGGCAAGAACGTCCTAGAACTTGGCGGTGCAAGGGAGACAGCCGTAGGCCCCTGGAGAGCACCAGAGTAGGACACCCCAACCAGCGTGGTGGATTTGTGGGGGACCAGTAGTAGCGGAGCACCAAGACCTAGGGTTTTGGCTTGCTTGCCCTGCTCACTTCCATTGTCACCTCCGTGAACAGAGCAAATGCTCATGGAGAGGTAGCAAGCTACAAGAGGGAGGGCAATATGGTCCTACTTGACAGCAGTGGCTCTCTAGTTGCACAGAGTGGTAAAAAAAAGAAAGGAGGGTTCTTCTGGTAGTATTAAAGTGTACCCAAGAAGTTTGGTAATATAAATCTAAACTAGGGATCTTTCAATGGCATAGAACCAATATTTCCTTAGTATAATGAATCTGGCTGTTTCTAACAAAAGATTCAAAAACCGGTTACGGAAAAAATACCGGACCCTGGCCAGCACTGGTTACCACCGATAACCGGTTTTCTACCGAACAGTTTCAATTAGCAAATTTAAACTAAAAAATGAATTTGGCCGGTTACAACCCGAAATTACTACTCATCAATTCAAATTCAAAATGTCAATTTAAAATTTAAAACTTTTCGGACAATACTTTTTACCGGTCCAGATCGGTATGACCGGTTACCGGCTTCAGACTGATCCGGCCGATTACCACCAATATTTTTATCCTCGGTTTCTACAACTCAGCAGGTTTAGTCAAGGTGACATATTGATCTAGACCAACCTGGAATATGGGTTCCAGTTTCTTCCTATAGCACACACTAGTTTCTTTGTAACTTAAAGTCTGGTCCAGATTTTGCAAGTGTTGTGTTGCCATTATTACAAATGACCTAGTTACCAGGCATAGCACCATTCCAAACACATGCATGATAGCTTACAGCTGAGGGATATTGCAATGGTTAATCATTAACAGACATACTAAAACATAATCCTCAGACAATAATCACAATATCACTACTGCTATTATATAGACCACTCTCACACAGTAATAGCAAAAGTGCCACAATTTTCACCATATCTTTTGTAGAAGCAGATCTCAAGAAATAACTAGGAAAATAACAACGATGACAGAATATCTTAAGAGACCATATCAATAAGTTGCAAGGATAAACTAGGAACATTAAAATTTAGAACATACTCCATCCATGAAACCAAAAATACAGCAAATTATCATTTTATTCATCAAGGACCACTGGTTAAGATTAACAAAAATATTAAAATCTAAACATTAATACTTCTGGATCCATGGGCCAAAATATCACACCAAATAGAACATCATCAAACCAGGATACACATTGCAGCAATAGGTGCAAATGTGATCCAAGCTGATGCCATTATCATCCCATTGCATTTATCAAATGCACAAGAAGACCATTATGACCATCAATCAATCACACACTAATTGATTATACTAAAATGTGGGATCCTGTGACAGACAGAGGATGGTAAATCAGCTATAGACGAGAATAAATTTAAAGTATTAACATTTTCAAGAGATAGCTTAACACTTTGAAAACACAATATCATCGTTCTGAGCAAACACGATTTGTCTATGTTCTGCATGCTCTCATGATGTTATGACACAAAGGGACTATTCTGTCTATCTTCCTGTTAAGTGCATTAACTTTACTTGCTTACTCTAATAATCTATTTGCAAATCAGTGTTCAGGCTCAAGAGATCAACTTATGTACACACAAAACGATACAAAACTATCCAATTGACAAAACAGATGCAAGCATTATGCAGATAACAAAGACAAGTACCTTATAAAATGAATTAACCAATGACTGCTAATCCACCCCCCGCTACTCACATAAATCCACCAGTAAACTGCTAATTCACCTTAATAATTCATGGCATCCATCAATGACCTGACAATTCATCCCATCAAACCATTTCTAAAGATCACAATCAAAGCATTCAAATCATGGGATCTCAGACTGAGAATACTAAATCAGCTGAAGGTGAAAATAAATTCACAGTATCAACGATTTCAAAAGATAACTTATATCATCTTTTTTTGAGCAAAAAATTATGGCCATCTTTCTATCATTCCTGTTAAGGGTAGTTATTTTACATTCTTACTCTAATGAAAATCAATGTTCTAAGAATGATCCAGATAATAAAGACAATCACTGCGTAAAAGGAATCAATCAGTGACCAGCTAATCCACCTCCATTAACTTGCAGAAACCCACCAGCAAAGTTCTAATTCACCCTAACAATTCAAGGCAGCCACCAATGACCTGCCAATTCATCCCATCAACTCATGCTTCGAGATCACATATCGTGACAAGTGGAATCCAAAACAGGAACTGTCATCCAAACCCAGTACTCAAGTTTCAACCAATTAAGACAGAGAAACACACAGGAACCATGGTATGTTCTCTAATGGCGTAAACTAAACTACTAATTCATTGAACTATATATTCCAGCAGGATCCATCTTGCAAAACCCAACCCTATTAAAACCTGCTCAACACAACAACATTGTAGTGCTAAAAACAGCTCAAGACCATCATATATACAAAAACATATGTTACACGAATCAAAAGTAGTGCAGCGTGCGTCAACCACCCTGAAAGAAAATCACAGCGACCAATGCCATACTGATTTCTCCTACAAACTACCACGAATCTACCTAGTTCAAATCATCAAAATAGATCAATCAGAGTCCACAGCGCCCCAGGAACGCACTAGGGGTAACCCTGACCCATCCAATACGCTACAACAGAGATGTATCTAACCGCACAGACACACAAGCACCGAATCGCGCAGAAACACAAGTACGCCCCACCGTCAAGCGCCGATTCGCCAACGGGATCACACGTTCCGTCCCCAATCAAACCAAACCCTAGAGGAGCGGAGACGGGCGCGGCTCACCATGTGGGTCAGCGGCATCTGGACGGGACGATACGAGGCGCCCTAGAGCTCGAGCTTGAGCTCGTGGACGTCGGCGTCGCAGGTGAGGAAGTGGAGGATGTAGGGGGCGGCGCGGATGGCGGCGACGCAGGAGGCCATGACGAGGAGATGCGAGCGCAGCTGCTTGTAAGCCGCCTCCTTGCTCGGCCGCCGCGGGATCGCGCCCAGGAACATCTCGACTCCGACCAAGCTCTGCTCTCTCCGAATTCTCCCGAGGTGACGAGAGTTTCAAGCTCCGGGGTCGGCGAGGCTTAAGCCCTAGGTTAGGCTATTAACTTACGATAGTGGAACGGGGAGAGGAGAGGTCCGGGCCCCCAGACTTCACGGAGAAGAGCGAATTTCGGAATGTGATGGACTTTTGGCCCAGGTATCCAAGGATATAATGAGCTAGGGCGGTAAAAAAAACTCGAGACTCGTAAACTGTTCAATCTTGGTTCACTTAAGACTCGATTTGAATTTGACTCGAGCTCCAAATGAGTTAAACTCGAATTTGATCTCAAACTCACGAGCTTCAACGAACCAAACTTGAATAGCTCGCAAGCTTAAAATATTTTTACACCCCCTAAACCCAGGCAGCTAGGCCCTACTCGACTACAACACCCCATCCCCCTCCTCGCCCCCACGCCTCCCCCCATTCCCCTCCTCGACGACTCGCCCCTCGCCTCCCCGTCCCCCTCCTCGCCCCTCCCCACGCCCGCCTCCCCATCCCCGGTCCCCCTCCTCGTCCCCTGCCTCCCCTCATCCCCCTCCTCGCCCCAGGACCCCCCGCCTCCCCCCGTCCCCCTCCTCATCCCCGCCGCCACGCCCCCCTCCTCTGTCCCTGATCCCCCTTCTCGGTCCCCGTCGCCCTCCTCTCCCCGTCCCTTCATCTCCGTCCCCTTCTCGCCCTCCCCGTCCCCACCTCTTCTCTCCCCGCCGTTGCCCCTCCTCGTCCTCTCCCTGCGCCGCCCTACTCCTCCCCGTCCCCTTCCTCTCCCTTGCCCCGCCCCATCCCCTCCTCCCCCGCCTCCTCTCCCCGCGCCGCCCCCTCGTCCCCCGGCGCCCCTCTTCTCCCGCCGCTCCTCGACCCGGCCCGTCGTGGCCCCCTCCTGCCCCGCGCCCCTCCTCTCCCCGTTGGCGCCACCTCCTCGACCCAAAGGCTTTCAAGTAAGCTAAACCCGTTATGATCACTTCCGTTTTCTTATTGTGCATTGTTGATTGTTGGTTATTGCATATAAAAGCTGCTATTGCATTGATCAATTTATTGTAATGTGTCCGAATGAATTGTTAGCTCTTGGTACATTCGCTATCCGAATGAGTTGTTTAGCTACTGGCTGTTGTTCATGCTTAACGAGCTTTGTCGAGCCGAGCTTAAGCTTCGTTCAAGCCGAGCTCAAGCTCAGCTCAAAGCTTGACTGGCATCTCGGGCTCGCTTGAGCTCGGCTTGAGTTTCTACCGAGCTCGAGCCTGACACGCCCAGCTTGCTCGAGCTCGGCCCATTTACAGCCCTAAGGCCTGATGGCCCCTAAAGCAAGGCATCCGATCTTCCCCAATGTCCCTATTTTTGGGATTTTTGACTGTAAAAATCAAAATAAATATAACAGTGTATTGAAATGGATTTTTCAAATAACTTTCTGGGTCTAAAATTATATGTGTTGTCTGCATTGACATTTCTATTATCTGTTATTGTATTAAAAAACACAGATAAAAACTATTAGTCGTAGCCAAAAGTCATTAGCTATAGTCTAAAAGAACATGATCAATATAGTGACGTTGTTCTTTTTGGCTTTTAAGTAGCTTTTGGATTTTAGTTTCTCTCAGTAATCATTATTCATTAAATTAATAAGTCACAACTAAAAATCATAAGCTATAACTCAAAAGAACTAACCCATAAAAAGCCTTGCCGCCGCATTCTTTCTGCGGAATTGCTTTCTTTGCCTTTTCTTCTTCTATTTTACGAAGACGGTTGCTGTCTTCATCGCCATTGATAACTCAAATCATATACATAAAAATAAAAGATTGAGGAGAAGGGACACATATGGCGACGACGATGCTCACCACAAACGGGAATAGTGGTGACACCAGCAACAAAATTGAGAATGGACTAAGCTAAATTATGACAAATATAGTATTTTACTCTTGTACAATTTAAATTCATACATAAATAGAAGAAAAATAAAGAAAAAAAGATAAATATAATAAAAATATCTCAGTAATAGAAAACATCTCAGCTATGGCTTTGGGGCGCGGGGTGGAGTGGCGGCAGGAGGGAGGCGTGGGGTAGGAGGGGTAGGAGGCGGCGGCGGGGATCTGGGAGGAGAGCGCCGGGGAGGAGGGGTAGGAGGCGGCGCGGTGGGAGGGGAGGCGCGCGGGGGTTAGGGAGGCGGCGGGGAGAGGGCGGGGTTCTGGGAGGCGGCGAAGGGAGGCGGCGGGGGAGTTTATCTAGTGGCATTTGCGGGTAAATAACCTGAACTTTAAGTGGCACTAGCCCATAGAATCTGTGAGAAGCTGGGCTATTGCAGCTACTCGGTTCCAGTACAAATTGTGTCTTGCCAGATTTTCAGATTCTCAGTAGCTGACCCAAAAGCTGAACTGTTTGGGAGAGCTTTTGGCTACTAGAAGTAGCTAACTTGTCTAGAATCCGAAACAAACAAGGCCTATATAACTGTATGCGCCGCCACCAACTTGGCCAATGGCATTGAAATGATCACTATTGTCAGAAACCCTGGCCATTATTCCAACCGGATTCAGAATGGTCGCTACTCTCAGAATACATGATCTAATCAAACATTTGTACCAATGTTCTAAAGAGCATTAAAAAAAGCGGTTACTCTACCGCTTGGCGCTTTTATTAAGTGGATTGTGTAATCATAAGTACTACTCCATCTATATTGCTTCATTAATCACAGAGTAATTTGGAAAGAAACGGGCAACTAACATAACTATTATGAAGAAATATTGACATTTGGCTTACTCAAGTCAACGAAACTAAGAAAAAGAACCAAATTTGTGTGCAATTAGACTTTCTAATTGGTGTTCTATGTGATTAAAACAGTGCTTTGTAAGCGTAAGTGAAGGGTCGCCGTTTAAGCAGTGGCTGCTTGTTAGAACAAAATGCTTTGTACAGACACCTGAAATAACCTGAATGGATCCGTACGTGCTTCACTTAAAGGTGGGTTCGGAATGGCTTATTAACAACTTATGCTTGTATTGTTTACAGTAACTAGTTTTTAAACGATACGTTTGTTTAAAGCAGAGTCAATAGAAATATTATAGTAAAAAGTATTCTGAGGATAGGTTTTCTATAAGGGGGCGTTCGGAATGGCTTATAGGGGCGTTCGAAATAGCGATGACTTTTGGCTAAAATTTCATTATAGCTGACTTATTTTTTACTGCATCTGAGTTGACTTATTAGACATAAATAAATTTTAAAAAAATGTAAAAATAAAAACGGCATGCTAACCTATGACAGACAATGCAAAGAAATACGGAAAAAAACAAAACACAAAAATTCCAAAAAAAAAGAGAAGAACAAAAAAGGAACAGTAAAATGAACACCACATTGCTTAACACGGAACGTCACTGACTATTACGGCGGGCGTATAACTTATGGTTTTTTTATTGTAACTGGCTTATCTTTTATTGTATCTGAGTTGGCTTATTTGGCATAATTAAATCTAAAGAAATTAAAAATAGAAAAAACATATTAGCCCGTCACGGATAATGCAAACGAATACGAGAAAAAAAAAGACAAAAAAGCCTAAAAAATTAAAAAATTAGAAAAAGATGAAATTACTAAATAATAAAAAAAGTAAAAGGTAGAAGTAGAAACTGGTTTAAACCAAAATAAGCGAGGTCTTAGTGCGAGGCTTCTAACCAGCCTAAACCATTTCATGCTACATATGCATATGTGCTTGATGCACCTCAAGCTGCCACACCGCCGGCACGCGTCGCAACCAAGTGGAGCCCTTCCGTCCGCCACGCAGAACTCCTTGGCCTTGTCGGGGCGTCCGCCGATGCGTCGCGATGTTCATGGGTTCCACGAGCGCGGCGGCAGCTGCGTCTGAATGCACTTGTACATCTCCCCACGCAGGCCTCGACAATCTTGGCGAGGTTGACGGCCTCCTACTTCCTTCGTAGGATCTCCTCCGACAATCTTTGGCACGTCCGTCGCGAGCACCTTGGAGAGCCGCTCCACGTTACGCTCCACCGGTGCTCTGTTGGTCCTCGAACGGGTTCGTGCCTGACCAAGTTCCCCGCTCTGCAGAGTGCGTCCGCACTCGCGCCGAACATGTAGTAGGCAAGCGCGCGTCGATCGCGGCCAGGTGCTGCCGCGACCACAGCAGGCGGCGGTGCACCTAGGTCGGCCACCGCGATCCTCGGTCGTCGTGGTCGCTTCAAGTGATCCGACTCACCGCTTCACCCGCTCCTCGATGGCGGCCCGGCCTGCTTTGCTCCACTTTGTACGAGTCACCGTGGATCTTGAACCGGCCGCGAGAGTGCGTGTACGGCGCAGTTGCGACTGCCGGTGTCCACCTTGTTGTCGCCCCGCTTGTAGCGGTTGCAGCTGTGGCCTTCGATGCTCCGCCACGTGTGAGCCGACCCAGTGGCGCCGCTGCACAGCCAACTGCATTCACAAAAGGCTAGTGTTGAAAAGTGATCCGAATTCGGATCCGTATCCGTGTAGGACTCTGTGTCCATGTAGGATTCTATTTTTAGTCTTCTCTCTTTGTGGGACTTTATTTCCCACTACTATAAATATACCCCAGTAGTCCATCGGAAGATCAAGCTAAGAGAGAATCTCTCCATTGTAATCTCTCCATATTATAGTGATTTACCTTCGAGCGCCCGTGGTTTTTTCCCGTAAGGGTTTTCCACGTAAACTTCGTGTCTCTTGTCTCTATCTTTCTGTGCGTTATTTGCAACAAGTGGTATCAGAGCGCAGAAGATTAGAACGCAAGAGACTGAAAAAAAATCCGACGTATTCGTCGAATCCGAGCCTAGTCGAAGAATCCAAGTCTCGTCATCCTCTCCGTGTCAGTGTTGATTTCATCATTGCGTCGGCGTTTACAGCAAGATAAAGGCGCGCAGGACCGAGTCAAGGTGTCTCTGTTCAGTGTGTGCATCCAGCAAGAAAAGGAGAGAGAGAGAGCAACCCGCAACCGGCGTGTGCGTCCAGCAAGGGAAAAAGGTGCGCAGTTAGTAACTCAACAGAAAAGTGGTAGCACTCCCGAGGCAACCATCAAAGCAAGGTGCGTTTGATTTTTTCCTTGTTGGGAAGACACTGCCATCATGCAAGGATAAAAAATCAATAGTAGGAGAGAGAAGCTAAGCCTTTTTTCCAAAAGACAACACGTGAAGACTTTTCTGGGATCTTCTGTGGCTTTCAAGAGTAAAATCAAGGTGCTATCAATCTTGTTCTTTTTTAGTCTTTGCAACAGAGAAAGTGCTATCACATCTTCTTCTCTCTTTTATTATTGTTGGCCAACAAATTGCTAACTGCACACGGAAGTATACGAGGATTTCTTAACTGTTAGATTTTTTGTAAGGTTTTATACTAGCAAAATTTTTGGTTTTCTTCCGCATGGCGACTCTGAAATATGATCTTCCGCTATTGGATCGCGACACGAGGTTTTCTCTATGGCAAGTCAAGATGCGGGCTGTTTTGTCACAACTTGATTTGGATGATGCTCTTTTGGGGATGGACAAGATGCCAGCGACACTGTCCGCCGACGAGAAGAGACGTAAAGATCGTAAGGCCTTATCCCAAATTCATCTTCATCTATCAAATAATATTCTACAGGAGGCAAATAATATTCTACAGGAGGTTATGAAGGAGACATCCGCCGCCGCATTATGGTTGAAGCTGGAGCAGATCTGCAGGACCAAGGATCTGACCAGTAAGTTGCATTTGAAGCAAAATCTTTATTCACACAAGATGGCGGAAGGAACCTCATTGTTGAACCACCTGACAACTTTGAAGGAAGTTGTTTCTGACCTCGTGTTTATGGAGGTAAAATATGATGAAGAAGATTTGGGTCTTATTTTGCTATGCTCTTTGCCTAGTTCGTACTCTACTTTTAGAGATACTATTCTATATAGTCGAGATACTCTTACTCTCAGTAAAGTTTATGAAGCTCTATATGCTAAAGAAAAGATAAAACTTATGGTTCCCGGTGAGAGTTCAAGTACGCATGCAGAAGGCTTGTTTGTCCGCGGCAGGCAATATGAGAAGAGTTCATACGACAATTCAAGAGGCAGAAGAAAAAGCAGATTCAGAGGCAGATCTAAATCCAGGAACAGGAAGTCATGCAGGTATTGCAAGAAAGATGGACATGACATATCCGAGTGCTGAAAGTTGCAGAACAAGGAGAAGAGAAATAATAATTTCAAGAAGGATCAACAAGATGATGACGCTAGAACCACCGTTGTCACCAAAGAAAGTTCTGATGGAGATGTTCTCGTTGCATTTGCCGGTAATTGCAAAACCAACGATGAATGAATTCTTAATTCAGCCTGCACTTTCCACATGAGTCCGAACCGTGATTGGTTCGTTACCTATGAAGCTACGCCAAGTGGATCCGTGTTGATGGGTGATAATACACCATGCAAGGTTGCAGGCATTGGTTCTATTCAGATCAAGATATTTGATGGCACCATCAGGACTTTGACAGATGTTCGTCATATTCCGGATTTAAAGAGAAATCTTATCTCATTGAGTACTCTTGATGCTAAATGGTACAACTATTCCGAAGGAGGTGGAGTTCTGAAGGTCACCATCGGCTCTCTTGTTGTGATGAAAGGTTATATGAAAGCTACCAACTTATATCATCTGCGATGCACTACTATTTCATGTAATATTGCTGTTGTTTCAAATAAATCATTTAATTCTGATGCTACTAATCTTTGGCATATGCGTCTGGGGCATATGAGCCAAGCTGGGATGACAGAATTATGCAAAAGAGGATTTCTTGATGGTAAAAACATCGACAAGTTGAAATTTTGTGAACATTGTGTCTTCGGCAAGCAAAAGAGGGTGAAATTCAACACTGCGACTCACTCTACAAAAGGCATATTGGATTATATTCATTCTGATTTGTGGGGAGAGTATCGCGTTCCATCACTTAGAGGTGCAAACAATATGTTGATCATTATTGATGATTATTCAAGAAAAGTTTGGGCATACTTTATTAAGCAGAAATCGGATGTATTCAGCACATTTAAGGAGTGGAAGACTATGATCGAGAGAAAACTGGTAAGCATGTCAAGAAGCTTCGTACTGACAATGGTTTGGAGTTTTGTTCAGGAGAATTTGAAGCTCTATGCAAGTCAGAAGGTATTGTGAGATATTACACCGTTCCTAGCACTCCTCAATAAAACGGTGTGGCAGAACGCATGAACAGAACCATCATGGAGAAGGTACGTTGCATGTTATCAAACTCTGGATTATTAAAGAGTTTTTGGGCTGAAGCCGTTTCCACTGCTTGTTATTTGATTAATCGGTCACCAAATTTGGCTATTGATAAGAAGACTCCAATTGAGGTATGGTCTGGCTCTCCACCAGATTATTCAAATTTGAGAATATTTAGCTGTCCTACTTATGCTCGTGTCAACAATGGTAAATTAGAACCTAGAGCAGTTAAGTGTATTTTCCTTGGTTATAAAACTGGTGTGAAAGGATATAAGTTATAGAATCCTGAAACTAAAAAGGTGGTTATTAGTAGAGATGTTACTTTTGATGAGTCTGCTATGTTGCATGATAAACCATCTATTGATGTTCTCGACGAGAACCAACCAAGCGTGTTGGTGGAGCATATTATTAATTCATGATCTATACCAGAAATCAACAAGGAAAATACTCCAGAAATTCCTATTGTTGCGCCACCAACACAACATTCCATTGCAGCTAATAGAGAATGGAGAAACATTCAGCCTCCTAAGCGATTTATTGAAGAAGCCAACTTTGTGGCTTATTGTCTAAATATGGCAGAAGAAATTGAAGGTACTGCAGAACCTTCATCTTATTTAGAAGCTATCTCTTCTAGTAATTCAGAAAGATAGATGGCTGGCATGCATGATGAGATGGAATCTCTTGACAAGAATGGTACTTGGGAGCTTGTCAAGTTGCCAATTGAGAAGAAACCTATTTGCTGCAAATAGATCTTCAAGAAAAAGGAAGATATTTCACCAATCGAAGAGGTTAGGTATAAAGCAAGGTTAGTTGCTAAAGGATACAGTCAAATTCCAGATATTGATTTCACAGATGTCTTTTCCCCTGTTGTGAAGCATAGTTCTATTCGCACTTTACTCAGCATTGTGGCTATGCATAATTATGAGCTTGAACAAATGGATGTGAAAACTGTATTTTTACATAGGGAATTAGAAGAAGACATTTATATGGAGCAACCGAAAGGTTTTGTCATTCCGGGAAAGGAGAATTTTGCTTGCAAATTGAAGAAGTCTCTTTATGGTTTAAAGCAATCACCTAGACAATGGTATAAAAGATTTGACTCCTTTATGATATCTCAGGATTTTAAAAGATCAAATTATGATAGCTGTGTTTATTTCAAGACTGTTAATGGTTCAGCTATTTATTTGCTCATATACGTTGATGATATGTTGATTGCTGCAAAAGACAAGGCTGAAATTTCAAAGTTGAAGGCACAATTAAGTAGTAAATTTGAGATAAAAGATCTCGGTGCAGCTAAGAAAATTCTTGGTATGGAAATTATTAGAGACGGACAACTTGGTAAATTATATCTAAGTCAAAAAGGGCATATTGATAAAGTTCTTCGTCGTTTCAACATGCATGAGACCAAACCTGTGAGTACCCCCTTAGCTGCATACTTCAAACTTTCTTCAGCATCATGTTCAAAATCTGATGATGAAGTGGAGTACATGTCTAAAGTCCCACATGTGAGTGCAGTTGGTTCGCTTATGTATGCCATGGTATGTTCTCGTCCCGATTTATCTCAATCATTAAGTGTGGTTAGTAGATACATGGTTAATCCTGGAAAAGAGCATTGGAAAGCAGTTCAATGGATTTTTAGATATCTGCGGGGCACATCTAATGCTTGTTTACAGTTTGGGAGGATAAGAGATGGACTCGTTGGTTATGTAGATTCTGATTTTGCTGGAGATTTGGATAAAAGAAGGTCCCTCACTGATTATGTGTTCACTGTTGGAGGGTGTGCCGTACGTTGGAAAGTAAGTTTACAAGCTACCGTTGCCTTGTCTACTACAGAAGCTGAGTATATGGCTATCTCTGAAGCTTGCAAAGAAGCTATTTGGTTGAGAAGTTTATTTACTGAGCTTTGTGAAAGTACATCTTGCACTACAATATTTTGTGACAGTCAGAGTGCTATTTACCTTACAAAAGATCAAATGTTCCATGAGAGAACAAAACACATTGATATAAGATATCACTACATTCGAGGTGTCATTACTCAAGGTGATATTAAACTTAGCAAGATAAGTACTCATGATAATCCAGCTGATATGTTGACAAAGTCAGTTCCTGCATCTAAATTTGAGTTTTGCTCAGACTTAGTTGGTACTACTCACTAGTCCTTTGGACTTTCGGCGCTCAAGGTGTACATGCTGATTTTATTGGAGAAGTTCATGATATTCTTCGACTACTAGAGAGAATTCGGCTCAAGGTGGAGAATAATTGTTGAAAAGTGATCTGAATTCGGCTCAAGGTGGAGATTGTTGAAAAGTGATCCGAATTCGGATCCGTGTCCGTATAGGACTCTATGTCCATGTAGGATTCTATTTTTAGTCTCCTCTCTTTGTGGGACTCTATTTCCCACCACTATAAATATATCCTAGTAGTCCATAGGAAGATCAAGCCAAGAGAGAATCTCTCCATTGTAATCTCTCCACATTATAGTGATTTGCCTTCGAGCGCCCGTGGTTTTTTCCCGTAAGGGTTTTTCACGTAAACTTCATGTCTCTTGTCTCTATTTTTCTGTGCGTTATTTGCAACAGCTAGTAATCAAGGAGGAGAATTGGTTTAAGTCGGGACAGGATGCATGCATCAGGTAGGTGACATAAGCTCATTTTCTCAGATAACATGTGAACTCGCGATCTGAGCCATGCCAATATCGGTGGACAGGAATCAGTGGACGAAAATTCTCCCAAGGTACACTGATCGGCAGATCGGCCTGGCGAGTTCACATGTTTTAACCAAAAGATGACCGAGTTCTCACCTGGTACTCCCACCCGCCGGTACCCTACGTGTAACAACAACTTACCATAGACACTGGCCGCACTTGCACCGGACAAGGTTGCAGCCACCGTTCTTCTCGATGGGCTTGGAGCACTTGGGGCAGCTCTTAGTGTTGGTAAGGATCCACCTGATGTTCTCCAACTCACCGCGGGTCTTGGCGTTCCATTTCTCCCATATGGTGCACGGGCACGGTGAGTGCACCTGCCCCACGCAGTTGAAGCAGAAGCTGACGCCGCAGGGGCACTCCACCTCGCAGTACCGCTCACCAGTGCTCACAAGGATAGCGTGGCCACAGTGCGGAGCGCTGGGGCACCACTTCGCTGAGTCGTTGTCCTCGAGGTAGGACTCGAGCAGGAAGTGATCGAAGCGCTTGGCTGCGTCGGGGTACTTCTGGCGAAGGAGGCGCCGCACGATGCCCTCCTCGCAAATGACCGAGCACTTCACCTCCATGCACCGAATCTGCTTCTTGCCACTGTCTACGGCTGCAAAGAAGTGCTCTGTCCAACCTGAACAATGAGTGAAAGTACCACGGAAATTAAATGCCGAGTCGATCTTATTTTGAAAGCCTAGGAAGCTGACCGATATCTACAGTTGATGTTGACAAGGAAAAATCAAACACCAGCAATATAACATAAGTTCTTATTAAAGTAGCTGTACATAGCAAGAGATTAAAAGTTGCTGAGAGACATGTGGGAACTCACAGTCATTGCAGAAGCAATGCCCACAGTCCATGGTCGAGACAGCACTTCGGGAGAATTCCTCAAAACACACATTGCAGGTGACACTTACTGAGGATGTTGTTAATCTAAATGCCATGCTAGTCTTCTCCCGCAGCATAATGCCTGCCTCCCTGAGCATGCGATCTCGCCTCTTCCTAACAAGGTAGTCATAGATGCAATCCATCTTCCACCGGTGGTGGATGAGGAGTGAGCGCGCGTGGTGCTGCTTTATGTTGAGCAAGTTCATCACTATGGACAAGTCTTGTTGCTGTTCGCAGAGTAGATAAAGAAAACAGTCATTGGATCACAATTAGGTGTATGACCGACAGAATCTGAACTCATACGAAATGACCAGTTCAGTCTCATTACCTGTGCAGAGGAAAGGGACTCTTGTGTAATGGCCTGCAACAACAGTTATAAATGTTAACAACTTTAAAATTAACTATAGGGAATCTAAAAAATCTTTCTTTTAGTGCAGTTCACTAATGTGGAAACCTAAATCCCAGACAATGCAAAAGTACATGTACACATGATGGGATAAAACAAGATAATACTTTGAGCAAATCGACAGAAAAGTTCGACGCTTTGGTGGTGACAGACAGGGACTGAAGTACTGAGCTAAATATCAGCAAACCGGGCGAATGGTATCTATACTTGATGCCTGGATTAGCAATTTTTAAGATGTGAATATTTACTAATATTAATTGTAATATTGGTGACTCCAATGCTGCTAAGCGTGACTCTTATGGTGCTTAAAGTTATATTTAGTACACAAAATTTATACATTTGATTCAAGAAGGAAAGTTGTGCATGTCATCCAACATACAGGTTTTAAGATAATAAATGAAAATTTGAACAAAATGCATAACTTAATACATGTTACTTCATCATATTACACAACTAGTGAACAACTATAGAAACTAAAAATGTATTAAGTATAATTCTCTTGTACAAAGACCATTACTTTGGAGTTTGGGCAAAATCGACGACTTCTACGCAAATGATCAAATCTTTTTCAGCGAAAGATGGGGATTGAATTCAACTACTATTTCTTACAACCAAGTTTAAGATTCAAACCAAGCTAGCTATGGGGCTGCAAACCCTGACAAGCCATTAGCAATATTGTTTCTTTCATCACATTGGAATTTTAAAACCAGTCGGCATTAAACGATACCGATCCCATCCCATCGGAAACCGATCTGGTAAGGATTTCAAGAGACATGACGCCGACTCCGCGTTGGCTCTGCGGAATTAGCGCTTCACTGAATGGAAACAATAGACTCCCGGCGCAGAATCCAAAGCCGCAGAAAACTAATTAGTCTTAAAAAAAAGTCGCACAATTCGACCAAGTTTTTTTTTTGCGATGGATTTTATGAAGATTTGAGCACGCAAGAATTGGGAGCACGGGGATGCTCAAATCGATCAGCAAGCTCCACCCCGATCTCGCCGAGGCGGAGGCCCCAATAATGCATGCCTATCCAATCCAACGGCGAGTCAGCCCACCTGCCCGCCCGCCGCGTCACTCACCCAGCAATCCGCGCGGCGCTCCGGCAGCGGCGAGGCCTCCTCGAGCAGCCCGACGTCCTCCTCGTCCGCCTCCATCGCCACGCCGTCCCAGTCCGCCTCCTCCCCGTCGTTGTCGTCGAAGTAGTAGCACTCGTCGTCGCTTGCCATGATGGGGTTTTGATCGGGGAGGCGTGAGGAAGGAAACGAGGGTTAACGAGACAGGCCGGTGAGGAGGCGACTGGTTGGTTAGCAGTACGGACGGGTGTAATCGAAGGGGACGGTATGTTGAGTTGGAGTCAGATATAAATAATACTAGATATAAATATAAATAATATCAACTATAAATATAAAGTAAGTACTAATTAGATTTAATATAATAATAAATATTTTATCACATAACACATGAAAACAGAGATCATATATAACACATATAATATTAGCTTACTACCTGTACCATATTGTAGCCACATAACAATTAGCCCAACAAAGTTCAAGAAATACACTGAACGATACGTAGATACTTGTCCCTAAATATTAATACCTAAGATAAATACTTTGCATTACATAAATTTTGTCCCTATATATTACATAAATACTTTGCATTATATAAATCATAGAAATGGCAATAGCTCTTTGCAGATTTAACATAGTAGAAATGGTAGCAGCTCTTTGTCTCTTTGGAAATTCAGTACAACAAGCCAGCAATGGACAACCACTCTCAATCACTCTCGATGTCACTCACCATCTCATCCTACAAATAATGTTGAAATTAACACCTATTGGTCTTCCAAAAAAATATAGTTTACTACAAGCAAATCAGCAATCAAATAGACAATAGCAAACCTCTATCTCTGTAGCCTTAGCCTCCATCTCCATGTTCAACTCGTATACAAGTGTTGCAATCTTCTTGTTGTTAGAAGGTTTAGAACCTTAGTGATGAGGCAATGAGGTCTCGATCTTTTGATAGAATAATAACTTCGATTTAGATGAGAATGACTTTGATGATGCAGGCTTCTAACTGGTTACGACTAGAACACCAAGCAATCACTAAACCACACATTGAGTCATTATCAACTGTGCTAAGAACGCGATTGACCTGACCACGAATATCTATTCATGCATGCAACCGAAGAACATGTAAGAACATGATAGCAAGCAATATAAAATTGCAAATATTTATAAATTACTAATAAGATGGGATTCCGAATAAGAATCTTAACCGGGTGGTCTAGTCGACACATGCAGAAGATACAAGTTACAACGAAGGCAAATTAAATATAAACGAAATCCAAAGAGACTAGAGGGGTGCGATCATCTTAAATAGGGGAGGGGAGCCACACATAGCTAGGAGATGGCGAGGTGGTACTATTTATGGTACTGTTTACGTGTGAACAGTATCACATGAATAGTAGCCACTATATGGGCTAAGCCCGGTACGATTGTAAGGACCAAATTAATGATACAACACCTTCTTTTGGCGATTATAGTGCGTATAAAAGAAATTTGGAGATTGGGCTAAATCCATTGGAAAGAGAACAAGATAAGTTTTCAATTAAGTACTCATGGAGTTTAAACGGACTTCGTATATAAAAGTTATGCACATTTAAAGTTGGTACTATCTTTGGAGTGATGTATCACCTTCTTTTGATGATCGCGATGTGGTCAAAAGAAATTGGAATGTAATGCTAGATCCGTTAGAAAGATGACGAGATAATCTTTCCATTAAGTACTCGTGGACCTCAAATGGACTCTATATGTGGAAATTATACACATTTGAAGTTGGTGCTATCTTTGAAGGTCAAATTGGATTTCAAAACATGTCTAACTTGAACTTTTGCTTGGCTTATACAAAAAGTGATGTGGTGCTGCATAAATATATATTTTTATCATTAGATAGCATCATATATTTAATATAATATAAAGATACTCCTAAAAATAAGTTCAATTGATAATTTAAGAAAATTGTATGAGTTCTTATAATTAGAATAGCAAGTATAGCAAATACGGTTGTATCCATAAATGTCATATCCTCATTATCCTCCCATTCTTGAAAATAAAGCCATCCTTGGCTTTTGATAAGCTGAAAATAAGGTAACAAAGAAGTTAAGATGTATGAATGGTATATGTATATGTCATCCATTTTAACAGTTCTTCGTTATTGCACAATTAATGTTATAAAATAGCAACGATCATAAATGCTCATTGTATTATTAACACAAGAGTAATCATATATGTTAATGAGCAAATCAAAATTTCTCACATAGTAATTATGACACGACAAGAATCAGAATCGAGAATAACTAAAATCAGAATCAAAAATGACACGACAACCATGATCAGTGAGCTGATCGGCAGATATGAGCTGCATAGTTAGTTTTAGGACATGAGAAACATTAGGAATAAAAAAGATGAATTTGAAAGAGTGCCTCATCCTATGATAGAAAGAGAGGTACCATCTGTTGTTTGAACAGTGATAGAAACAACTAAAGGACTAATGGAAGTGAGAGTGGTGGAATCAGATGTCATATGACAAGAAGCTTCAGAATCAAGAATCCAAGGTGATGTACCTGAGGAAAGATTAGAAGGTAGTCTCTCAGCCGAAAACTGAGTAGCAGAACCAGCAGTATCTGACGATGTAGAAGCAACCATACGGCCTAGCAATGTTAGAAACTGCTAAATGTCAGAGGCATCAGGACTTCGCTAAGAGGAGGAATCTCCAGTGCCCCTCGGAGGACGAGCACCACGATGAAAATCCTTCTTCTTCTTGTAGCAAAACTGCTCTATATGTCCATCCTTGTTGTAAAAGGTGCACTAAAGTCCTCTACCAACAATAACTATCACTGGTGGAGACGTAACTGGTGAAGAAGTAACTGGCGACGCAGCAGGAGTAGAAGCTGAAGAAGCCACCAAAATCGAAGAAAACGACGATGATGACAGTAGACCTGAACTACAAATGCAAATCTCCTTAGTACAAACAGCTATAAGGGCCTCCAACAGAGTCACACGAGGGTGACGAGACAGCAACTGATCACGAGTCTGCTGAAACTATGACCGGAGACATGTCAAGAAGTCATAGATGCGATGAAACTACAGGTGAGACTACTGACGCTGATAGCACTGACAGGTACAACAAACATCTAGCCCTAAAGAGTCAATCTAACGCCATGCCGCGGACAGCGGAGCGTAGAACTCATCCACAATGACATCTCCCTACTGCAGCGACTGCTTTTGACGCACAACAGCAAGATACAAGGAAATCACCAGATGGCTCGTAGCAGGTGCACAGATGTGCCCACATCATCTGGGTGGAAGCTAGACCAACAACATCACCAGTGAGATGCATGTCTATACTAGCAACTAGAATAGCAGAAGCATGAATATCCTTATCCGATACATGTCTTGTAAGCAGCATACTGAGACTGAAAAGTCTCTATGACAACCTCAAAAGCCTCAGATACCTTTGTACGAGTGTCTTCGAAAATATCCTTCGGGAGTACAGGCGTAGCAGGTGGAGTAGGGCGAGACGAACAAGGCTACTCGCCAGTTAAAAACTCACAAAAGCGCTGACCACGCATGTGGAGATGCTTATACTGAAACAAATCCCGATAGTTGATACCATCGAAGATCACCGGACAACGAGGAACATAAACTGTGCCTACAAAAGAAGACATTTTCCTTTTTTTTCTTCTTCTTTTTACTCGGTTAGTTTGTTAAAACCGACACAGCCTACCGAAGATGACCGCACAACCAAAAAGCAGAAAGAAAACGGGCGACGCCGACGACGATCTCGTCTGGCGACCCCGGCGATGATCTTGACCAGATGACCCTGGCGGCGATCTCGGCCGGTGACCCCGGCTTGGATTCGGCGGCTGAAGATGAAGGGCGTGACGGCGCAACTCCGGCTTCGGCAGTTCGGCGATGGCGGCTCGGGAAGGGCTCGAATGAAGTCGGCTGTTGTGGAGATCGGCTCGGCGACCGATGATTGGGGCCCGCGATGATCTCATCCGGATGGGTGTTGATCCGCGGTGATCGACGGTTGCGCAAACTCAGGCCGGTGACACTGGCGGTGATCTCGGCGACCAAAATCAACAGAGATCGACGAAGTCCAACCTGATGGAGCTTCGAGCAGCGACGGGCTCGATCAGGTGGCGGCGATCGCCGGATCAGGAGATGAAGCGCCGGATCTGGTTAGAGATGGACGGATCCGGCGCAGAGGAGGCCGGATCCGGGCAGGCAAAGCTGGGGTGCGCACGATTGATGGCGGAAAAGGGCCGATTTGGGAAGAGTCGGCGCTCGGGCAACGGCGCGCACACAGCCGGCGGCGGCCAAAACCGAACTGGAAAGCTAGAGAAGAACCAGCGGCGGCAGAAAGTGCGGTGGAGCGGGCGGCAGCCAGGCGAAATCCTAGGTATGACGAAACGCTAGGTTTGGTTCTGATACTATGTAATGAATGGCGCTTGTATTCATCATGTGGGTAATAGGCCAATATATATACATATACAGGTATGTCATATATGTAGGAAATCCTTTATACAATAGGGTAATTATACAGCTATATGAGATATATCTAACATAAACAACAAACCAACCATGGGCAGCAGGGTGTGGGCTTGTCAGTTTTTGTTCAAAGCTGGCAAGTGCTTTGTGGTTGAGTGGTAGACATTTTTGTGCACCTGGTGCATGTTCTTTTAATGTGGTTTTCACGTCTCCTTAAGGAGTTATGGTGCCCATTGCCAACGCCCCTTTCTGTTTTCAGAATAATGATGACAATTTCATGTCCCATATTTGGTTTTGTTCAAGAGGCTGGTGTAACAGTGACAATGTGAATTGACATAATTGTAGAACTGTGCAGATCGACAAATCAATTGGTGCCATGTGTAGGAGATTACAGAAGACACTGACTTCTGATGAGTTGTTTCCTTCACTGTGGGATTAGTGCAAGGTAAGCCGCTTACCCACCCTATCAATTTGCTTGTTTAAAATGATGGGTTGATGATGCGATTTTGCAGACAGCAAGTTTTTTTTATGACTGATGCAAGCACTGCAGAATGTTTTGATCATTGTCGTTTTTAACTGAAGCAACGTCCTCACGTTGATTTCCATCACTTGTTGAATATCTGCAGAAAGATTTTTTTGGACAAGTACGAGAGCTTCGTTCAGATGGTGACGAGCCTGTCATGTCGGTTGCCGAAATGAAAGACACCCTCGCTTAGCTTTTAGATACCAGTACAGCGCCATGTATCATTTTACAGTGTGATAGCTATCTATATTCCATTCATTTCATTAAATTTTGCACATTCACTTTTGTTAGCCTTACTAGGATATGTGTGTATTTGTGTGTTTCCTGGTCAAGTGTGTTTGTACGTGGCTCTTGACTCTTGTACAGAAGTGGATCGATGTGTTCTGCTTTCTTAGATTATACATGTGGGGCAGTCGTTCAAGCTCCGAACTCAAACCAACCTGTTTGTGGATCATGCATAGATGTATCAATGTAACACCTGTCTGGAGCAAACTTGTGTATCCCGGAATTTTCACTGTCTTGATTAAGGTTCTATTCAAAAGTGTTGTGTTTTTTAGCTGATTGCGAGAGAGATTAAGAGAGTAAGAGATACTTGTATTGAGAAACCATTCTATTCAAATCGGTTCCTATATGGACTCCTATAAATGGTTTATAGAAACTACGCTGAGAAGTTACTTTGTTTAAAATATGGCTTTTAAAAGCCAAAACTAGAAGTTGTTTAGATCAGGACCTCGTCACGCATTATTGCTTCGTGGAGTTATTTTGTTCTGAATCTAGGACTTAACATTGCAGATTGCTAGTTTATTTCGGCAAAATTATTACATGTCATTGTTCAGTCATTGGTGATTTTGAGGTAGCTCGGTTCATCCAGTGGCCGTTGATGCGAGAGGACGGATTGAGATGCAATGCTCCAAGTGCTCCTAGCATGAATGAACAAGGAAACGTAAACAGGGAGAAGTAAATTTCAGAATGTGAGAGACGGAGATGCAGCTCAAAGAGTGCTTGAAAGTAGTCGTGGTTTGTTCATGGACAAACCTCATGATCGTACGAGTCACTTTTGCCTATCACTGCTGCATAGCTCCTTGCTCATTATGGTTAAAAATTGGCTAAAAAGTTCTAAACATGGTATTCCATTCAGAATACTTTAAAAAAAATGGACAAAGCACCCTACCATCAGAACTCGTAACCTCCAAGAAAACAATGCAAAAAAGAGAAAAGAGACATTCAGATTAAGCAGGAGGAAATCTCTCGTCACATATGAAATCTCTAGATAAATCAAAACTATCACCATGCCTCCCATTATACATTCTTGCTCATTGAAATCAAGAAATAAAATCCAAGAAATATAAAGAGAAAGAGGGAGTAGCTTTTGTCTCAGACAAATGCCTCGATTTGTCCTCATGGGAAATTTGAATGGATTTCGGACTCGTCATCTACAGATGTACTCATCATCAAGGAAAGCCCTCCGTGTAAAATAAAGAGAAACTAAAAAAACAGAGAAAGAGATGGCAATGAAACAGAGTTCTTGGCAGGAGGAAGATCCCAAGCAAGATTAACGAACCAGTCGGAAAATGAAGGGGGACGCTGAATATGGCAGAGCTGGTGGCAGAAGAGAGATGCACCGCTCATTAGAACTTTAGCTTCTAGCTTTTTTATTTTTATGGTTTTTGGCTTTTTGGGCTTTTATCTTTTCTTTTTTCTCCTTATTTATTTATATTATCTGTGATGACATGACCTATTTTATTTTTTAAAGTTAATTACGCTAAAAAAACTAACAGTAACTACAATGCAAAAAAGCCAATACATACATACATAAACACACATATATGTATATATAGATATATATACACATATATACATATACGTACATACATACATACATGTATGCATACATACATACATACATGTATGTATGTATGTATGTATATGGGTCTGTTCTTTCTGGCTGTAGCTTTTAGTTTTTGGTTAAAATTTTTGAATTTTGGTTGTTCGCAACAAAGATTACTAAAAGAGAGATACCCGTATGCGATTTTGGCCAATATAGATGATAGGTTTATAACATGTGCTATAATTAATTTGTAGATCCTGTTTTGAAAAAATATTTTGTTTGAAATTTAGACTATAAGTAGACTTCAGATTGAAGCCTTGATTATCAAAACGCATAATTAACTCCTAGACATCACACTTGTATGTCATTTGCCACTGGACACTAGAGTAATTAAAATAATATTTCTGAGATATTAGGACAGAGAAGCAAATGAAAATTCCCAAATTGCTTTAGTCTTCCTCGCTTCCTCCCTCTATGACTCAAATGGGGAAGGGAATATGGCAACAACTGGCGTGTGTGCGGTGTCTCCCTAGCGGCGTTCACGCCTACCACGGTGCCTCCAGTGTTCCGGCAGTGTGGCTAGATACAGGCAGCGCTCGTTTCGGTTTCAATTTATATTTTCTGATCTTTAATTCACTATTCCTTGATTTTATTTTTTGATAACTTTTTTGTCTTTTCTATTTTCCCGTATTCATTTACATTATTCGTAATGGGCTAACATATTTTTCTATTTTTATTTTTTTAAAAAAATTAAATACGCTAAATAAGCCACTATCAGCTACAGTATAATTTCAGCCAACTATAGTATAAGGGCCTGTTTGATATGGTTGTGGCTTATGGTTTTTGGTTGAAATTTTTGAATTTTAACTGCTTGCGACAGAGATTACAGAGAAAGAGATATTCGCATGTGATTTTAGATAGTACAGATGTTGGGTTTTTAACGTGTATTACAATTAACTTGTAGACGCCGTCTCAAAAAAAATACTCCGTTTGAAAGTTAGGTATTATAGAAAAAGCCAAAAGCCGATTTAAGAAACCGAAAATAACATACCCTAATTTCAGCCATAAGCTAGCTTATATCAGCCGAACTCATAGTGTCGGCAAACCCATATCCAGCGACAAGTACATCGACATCGGGTGGCAGCAGCAAAAGTGTCCACATGGCGGCAGGGATGAAGGCAAATGGTGAGTGATGGTCATGTGCTCACACTAATGGGGAGGTTTAGGAGGGAGCACAGTGGAGAGGGGGAAGGGCTCCTTGATAGCTCGGAGAGAGGATAACCCTAAGGAAAAATAGGCCATTTCACTCCTCTTTCTTGATTTCTAAAATAGTATTATTTTAATTATTAAAGTATGATGTCCAGAAAATAATTTTGCCTTACTAAAATTTGGTCGCAGTAAGGAAACTTAAGTTCCATTTGGTTTCAATGAAATACAAGTAGGATGAATTATGTCTTAGTAATAAAGTAGGAAATGGAACCCAAATTTGACACAAAGAAGGATCTAAACCTAGGTGGTGGGAGCGTACACCCACCCAACTAAGGGCCCGCCCTAAAGAGTTTAAGCTTCTGGTTTTGGCTGTTGGTTGAAATTGCATTGTAGTGGCGGTTAGTTTTTTCTGGGTCATTAAATTACAATAAAAATAAAAAAACCGTTATATCATTAAGGACAATGCAAAGAAATAAAAAAAGATAAAAAAGCCAAAAACCAAAATAAGTCAAAATTAGAAGACAACATGTTCCGAGTGACTTTTGGTTTAAATAAACTAAAAACAAAAAAACATAAGCTAAAATTATTTGGAATGAGGTCTTAGTTAAGTTCCATAGACTCTCGATAGAACTGTAGTAATGTTCTCCTTTTGAAGTATTCTTGCTCAAATTTTCTTTACCAAAACTTGCCCAACCTATGAGCAATCAAATCGATGACAAGAATTTGGTTAACTTAAAGCGCACATTAGCATGGTTTTCTCTTGGCAAGAACCATGATGTACAATTATGATGTTCTTGTCCTCCCCTCTTCTCTTGGTCTATTCTCCCACGCACACAAAATCTTGTTCCCTTTTATTTGCGTTTCAAGCTATCCAATTCGATTCCTACCATGCTCCCATCCTCTTCCTCTTGTTCACTGATCCTCCCACTCCTGTCCCCGCCGTCGCCTCCTCATCGCACCTAAGGAGTACAAGTGTAACTAGGGCTAGAAACGAGCCAAGCCAAGCCGAGCCGGCTCGAGCCGCCTCGCCGAGCTCGTTGTTGAGTGCGGCTTGACTCGGCTCGGCTCATTTATGAAACGAGCGAATGACACTTTGTTTGGCTTGAGTGGCTCGAAGGCTCGTGAGCCAACAGAAGACATGCACATTACAGTGTTATTACATAAAGATATGGGTGTTTTGACAAACATGGTTAGCTTATTCATAGCAAAAGCAACACATGGAATCCCTCTAGTGTTTTATAAATTCATCAGGGCCAATAGAATCCCTCTAGTGTTATGTATTCCATCCTTTTATGTATTCCATGGTTGTAAGCTTTTCATGCAAGTGATGCATTCCATGCAAGTGATGCAACCAGCTAGCACCCGACCAAATGTTTATGTATTCCA